>VDFB02058242.1:364540537-364710641 GCA_007258455.2 Sequoia sempervirens | reverse complement strand
AGTTGCAAATGTATTCAAAAGCCCTTTTAAATTCATCCAAACTGAATTTACACCTTCCAACTAATTACTAACTACCTTCAACTCCTACACTAAAGTGACCCTTCATATTCTCTATACAACTTTTACATGTTTTCTTGAATTTTTGTGACATCATTTACACTTTTTCACCTCTTATGACAATTTTGACACAAAACTCATTCTTGACAACTCCAAATGACATTAATTCATAGAGAGTGGTCAAAATTACCTTGATATAATGTAAAACCACATGACTTGGATCAACCTTTAAGATTTCTTCAATGGAATCATGATGTTGGAAAGGTGCTCCTGCACAAGAATCCAAGAAGAAGATCCATTAAGTGGCTTCATTTATTATCCTCTTGTTCAAACTCAACTCTCTACATAATAAGACCTATACTTGAACCAACCCTTCCAATAGCCAGAAAAAATATAATTTAAAAGAAAATCTACAACCAACTATTGATGACGATTTTACTTGTAGTAAACAAGGTGAATGAATTCTTCACAAAAAAGGCCTCAAAGAGCCTATCCTTCTTGAAAGATATGAAACAAACACAACCTAATGGGAAATTATTCATTTATAGTACAAATATTGGATTTTTTCAATCCCAAGTCTCTGATAACCAGGTCATGGTTGCACTAGGGCTGCTCTCGGGTAATGATGTGATATTGTTGTTAATCTCAAAGGGACTAAAATTATTCTCAATTTTGCTAAGAATTATAAGGAGTTCACATAAAAAATTATCTTCATTCATGGAACAACATCATGAAATCAAAATATTTTACAATAACATTTCATGAATATCACAAATTATTTGCTATCACTTAAGTAGATTTAGCATTATGCATTCAAAAATCATATGAAAAACAAAGGATTTTCAAGAAAATTATTTCCATTCATTTAATTTTTTTGGAAATTTTCAAATATTTAAACATCTATTCTAAAAAAAAAGTATAAAAAATATTGAAAATTAAAATTTTCTCTTGGTTATTCTCCATGGATGCCCCAAAGAATTAATTAAAATAGAGCAAACCACTTTATACTTCACCAGATTGCTTCATAGCTACATATAAAATGGTGCAAGATTTTAAAGATAACAGTTTCATTTCTAGACACCGAGTAGGTTATGTATGCACCCTTAAATGATGCAACATACAGTCTTGTTCAACCAAACTAACAAAAATAGCTACATAAATTTCTGAGATAGGTAGCTATCTAATAAGCTCTGATATTAATTAATGTCTATATGCATACAAATTTTTACACCAGAATGGTTTAGAAAAAAGGAAAAAAGAACAAAACTTAAAAGTTTATGCTCCTCTAACATCCACAAATTATGAACTTAAAATAAAAATGAAGGAGAAGATGAAATTTTATAGAAACAAGGCCCCAAAAGCTCAACTTAAAAGTTTATCAATAGAATCAAAAATTAAAAATTAAAATGTGGCACATGGCATCTATTGACTATCATCAAGAACATTCTAGAATAAATCAAGGCTTTGACTTCATCTATAGTAATATTTTTCTTCATACTCCAACACGATCACTTTACATTTTTCAAGGCTATCAGCTTCTTTCCAAAACCTTGGGATAAGTAACATCTACTGGGACCAGGATCAACCTACAAACCCTAAATTGAAACAAAATAAAATTCATTATGATTTCGGTATCCATTATCCAATTCTCTAGCTTCTCTCATGATTCAGGCTTCGGGATTCTTCCTTTACCTTTCTTCAACTGATACTCTTGGAAAACACTCAATACTTGATGCATGCATTCTTTTGGAATCTTTCTTATTGCTCTCCAAGTGAGCTTAAACCTAATATATTCTTCAATTACTTGGAGTATGATATCACTCTTTTGTGCTTTGTTTGCTTCATACTTGACTATAATATTTCTACACTGTATTATCTCATCAATAACTTCCAATGTCAACAATTGAACATGATATCTATTTATTATTTCTATCCATTCCTTGAAGGTTTTAGCTTCTTTTCCTTCTTGTCCTAATGTTTGTGGATCAAAACCTTGTCATGCTAGTACTTCAATAAATTCTTTACTTTCATTAATTAATTTTTTTCACTTGACGGTGAACTTTTCAAATCCTTCAATACATTTTATTAACATTTCACCCTCCCATTTCAACTGTTTCTTCCATTTTTCTAGCAATGGAAGTTCATGTCATGTTATTACATTGCCATGTATTAACTCTTGGATATCTAACTACATGAGAATTTCAATGTTCTTCCTTTCTTCGATGAATTGCTCATGGTGAAATCTACATTAGTCTTCAAATATTTTTGATTTCTCTGAATGGTGGTATGTGTCCTTGTACTTCCTTATTACATCTGTAATAAATTCTTCTCCTAGCTTTACCCAATACTCAATCCATTCTTCAAACATGCTCATTTTATGATGAATTATGACAATTGCATCTACTTGTTCTTGTGACATCAGCACTAGATGTTGGGGTAGTTCAACTTGTTCTCGACTAGATAAATTTAATGACTTAATGAAATGTCCCGAGGTAGCAATCCACTATTTCAATTCTCTTTCCTTTTGTTTATATTTATGTACTTTGGCAACAGTTGCATTTAAATTCACTTTTATTTCCTCTAACTCTTATTGCCAAGATGAGTTTCCAAGGTTAATTCTTGTTATCTTATACTCCTTGGGTGTTATTTCATCTCTATCCTTATCAGTTGTTGGAGTGGCTATCTAAATAGTTCTATTTCCATCTGCATTTCTCTGTATGACACGCTTTGTCTTTGCTTTCCGCCTAAGTTTAGGAGTACCTACTTCATGTATAAAGTTATTGAGATTCAGAGGTAGTACTTCCACTTTCATTGGAGAAGCTAATTCCATGATTAACCAATCAGGTGTATCATCATCTTGTTATACCTCAGTAACATTTCTTTCTTCTTGTTTTCCACTTGTTTCAAGAACTTCTTCTATTTGACTTGTCACATTTTCTGAAATGGGAATTTATTCAATGATATATGGAATAAATTTGTGATTGGTAGGGTTTGACACTGCCTCTTCTATTTGGAGACTTATATTTTCCTTTCTATCCATATTTTCTACTTCATCTCTTTGAACATTATCTTCTTTATTCACTGCTACACTAGGATTCTCTTCATTTTCAATTCCATCTCCTGCAATTTGTTTAGCTTCCTATTCTACAATTTCAATTTCAATTTTAGCATGTCCTTTTTTTGGTTCTTCAAAGACTTACAAATGCTCACTAATATTTGGCACATTCCCAAGAAAAGGTTGGGAATCAAAAGTATCTTCAATAATTATTTTAGCAATAAGATCTTGCTTTGCAGTTTCACCTATTTCCATTTCAATTATGCTAGGGTTTCCTACCTTGGAGGAAAGCATTCCTTGAATAAACTATTCTTCTTCAACATTTATGGGGTTAGAACCTTTATCCTAAATTTATTATATCATTGTAGGTACCATGGGTTTGTCTTTAGATTTCTTTTCTTTCACCTTCTCCCTCATAGCACCCCATTTATCCATTTGTTCTTTAATTACAGCTTCATCTTCTTCAAAAATTTCCTCTAAAGTGATATGAGTCACTCCCAATGCTTGTTTCATCCTAGACATATTAACAAAAGGGGAAGAGGTAAACAATGATGCATCCATTTGAGATGCAAACTAGGTTTGTGCACCAACATTTTCTATTGCTCTTATTCCTCCGTCAATAACCACTCTTGTTCTTGGTTTTGCTATAGAGGAAGATGCACCTTTAGGTATCACTTTCAATTTTTATTTACCTTTCTTTGCATATTTCTTCTTATCAGATGGTTTTATGGGAAACTCTTATCTTGTAATTTTAGGGGTTCTTTCTTCAATTCTAATACCTAGAGTTGCCTTACCAGTCTTTATTTTCTTCTTGGTAGGCTCTCCACTTTTAAACATTGTCTCATATCTTTGCTTACTCCTTTTATCTTATGAGAAGATAGGCTTAATTCCCCTTTCTCTCAAACCTTTGTAGAAATAATCAATCCAGTGTTGAGTATACCTTAAGACTAATCTAGTGAACTCATCAATTGATGTCATATCTTCATCATCAACACCTAGGTCTAGGATAGGTTCATCATATATCATGTCATCATTGTAAAATTGGTTCAACACCTAGCCATCATCTTCTTCTAGCTGATCTAGGATATCATAAAGCTTGAGCATCCGAGCAAATATTAGAGACATTTTTTCATATTTTCTTCTTTTTATCACATGCTCATCTTCACAGTTAAGCCAATAATCCTCTAAATGTGGTGAATGAGAATGAAAACCAACTATATTTTTAGCAATATTTCCTTCAATATCATAATACACTCTCTAGAGTGGGAACTCTTCAAAATGGAATGTCCTTAGTTCTTCTTTACACAAGTTTATTACTTTAATTGCACTACACTTGTAGTTTCCTATTGTAATGGGAAATTTAAAAGAGGTCTTTTTTCTAGCATGGCTATAAAGAGCTTGAGACAGTTTCAACTATCTCACTAGTTCTAATAAAATAATTTTATCTATAGGATACCTGGGCAACATGAATGGGTGTCCATCAAATCCCTCCACTCTAATGTAGGAGTAAGTTGGGGACTATATATACCAGCCTCCCATTGGATGAATGGCACTTTGTGCTTCTAGGGATAATCCTTTAGCTTTATCACTTTCCATTGTTCTTACCAATTTCATGGAGAACAAATCACTAACTTTCTTGTAATCATTTTTATACCCATGGATGGTGATTTGGGGTAGATTTGAATATATCAAACTGTTGCCAACCTTTTTTCCTAGTGTACCAATTTGTTTTAACCCTTGTTTACTAGCTCTCATAGCACAGGAGTAAATAACATATGATGACATATAGAAGTATCTAGTTTTGGGAAATTTAGTAATCTATTCATGTAGTCTATCACTTATGAATTTTCCATAATGCAACTCCACAAGATCCTCTATCATGCAAGATATTATCACAAACATCCAGGATTTGAATTTTCTTGCATCTCTTAAACTAGCTACTCTGCTCAGCAAAGTTATAATATCCTACATTTCTTGTTTAGACACAGACCTCTAGATTACCTTGGTCTGTTGTGTAATTGGTTGTTGGCACCATTGACTGCTCATAATTTCTCTATTACACTCTTCAACATTCTAATATGTCTTGGCCTTATCCTTCATGTCAACATTAAACATCTATGTGTAAATGGGGAGACCAAATGTGCATATGATTCCTTTCTATGATAGGTCTGCATAAATTCTCCATTCTTTCTCAAAAATCCTCTTGGTTGGGTTATAATGATTTATACATTTCATATTTAATTTAGGATCCTCCATTGTTGGTAGAAACCCTCTTGCAAGAAGTAACCCATTTTCCATAGCATTCTTGGTGCATTGAGACACATTCTCTTGTAATAGTCATGAATGGATTTCAATTTCAGAAGACCATTCCATATGGGTTTTTGTAACCACTACATTGATGGGTACAACTTGTGAATTGCAATACTTGAATTCATCTTCTACCCTTGTGTCAGAAGTGCTCATTTTGTGTAATATGTGCTATTCAATTTTCAAAATATGTGTCTTGTGTGCGAGTTAGGGTTAAATTCAACCAAAAATTACATTCATAAAATTTTCAATTCATTTTTTTATTAAATTTAACAAATAAAAAAAATCAACATTTCAATTCTTGAATGAAAAATACCAATATCAAGATATTCAGCTTGAGAAACACTTAACAATGTATCAATTATTCAAAATATACCTAATTCTGGTTAATAATGGTGGTGTTTCATAATGCAACTTCAAAACCCTTGGTAGTTGTATTTTGGTTTCTCAAAATTTAACTCTCCTTGTGTGCCAATGTCGTTTAGTTAATTCAATGTCTTTAGCAAGTTTTTAATATGATGTGAAGTGGGGTGTTGCAAAAGCAATTGCATGCTTGAGGTGGTGCCAAGTACATAGGTAGTTCACCACCTTCATTAATTACCTATTATTTCTCATTAATTTCTAGAATAAAGGTGCAATCATTATAGATTATGGTCCAAATTAGGATCACCTAGATTTTTGTGTTGGCTCTCTATTTGAGAAGGAAGACAATGTGGTTATTATACATGGAAATTAGATGTCACACTAATTACTTTTAAGGTATATTTCATTAAATATATGTGATCAATTGATGATCACTATGATTAAAGCTTTCAAGTATTACCTTTGGAAAAGAAAAAACACTAGGATCTAGGAAATACCTTCTAAGGAAAGAGAAAGAAAACTGAAACAAGAAAAAAAAAGAATTTGAGTCTAAAAGATAAATTAACAAATTTCAAAATAGACTCTCTGATCCCTGACTCTCAAGAAAAGGAAACAATAAAATAGTAGACTCTGGTAGAAAAGAAATTACAGGGATTGAATATCTCTAGTCAATGAAATACCAGGTGGAACTAGAATCATATGAAGATACAAATTCTCTTGACACAAACACAGGACTCTAGGACTCTAGTTTCCGATACATATTAAACATTGTGAGAAAACCAAAACACCAAATTTGGGAAGCAAAATAATATAACAATAAAAGGCCAAGTGAAAATGAAATAAAAGATTAGCAACACACTAAGCAACAAAATAAAGCTAAAGCAAGCAAAAGCAAAAGAGAAAAATGAAAAGAAAAAAAAGTGGGGTCCACATTTTTCCAAGGGGTAAAATGGGGGGTGCTATGAGACCACACAACAACTAGCAACGAAAAAAACTAAAAAAAAAAGAAATTCAATTCTAGATCTAACATCAATGTTTCAACTTTCTTTAGTATTCTAATTATAAATCATAGGATCCTTATTTCACATTCAGATTCCACTTCGGTTAGCATGCATGATTAATTTTACTGAGCTCATGTGTGTGCAATTGATTATTTCCACCATAGTAAACCTAGAAAGAACAAATATTTTCTTTAATCTAAATAATATGACAATTCCTTTTAAGCCAACCAGTGATAGAGTCTTGCTTCCAATCAAGCATCCATAGCCCCGACAAGGTTATCTTTGTAATTCCCCCAAACATAGTTGTACTATCGGTTAGGCATCCATAGCCCCAATATATTTATCTGGATGGCCTAATGAGTTGATTTTTTCTTTTTCTTTTTTATAGCAATGATAACAAATTTTCACTTTTGATATTTCAATAATAGCTCATTTATCAACTTGCAAGCAATGAAGGCCGCTATTAGGTTGGGAATTACAGTAGTAACAAAGGTAGTCTTTTGATTTTTCAATTAATGTAAATAACTGCTATCCCAAATTTTAGTGGAATGATTTAAATGTATTTGTTTGTAGCTCAGCATCAAATGAATGATTCAAGCTAATCAAAGTATAAAGAATTGAATAATTCTTGCGCAATTTATAAATGGAAAACTACTTCCAATTAGAATATAGATTAAATTTCTAGAGTTGATGTTCTATTAACCTATAGCCCTTCAAAGGTTGCCAATTATTGTAAAGTCAAACTATGCAACACCCAAAAAAATGTGAAACAAAAGCAACAAATGACTATTTATAGGGAAAGAGAAGAAAGAAAGAAGATATATATATATATATATACAAGAAAAACTATTTACAAAAGAAAACTAGGTACAAAAAAGCTATTTACTTATGACTAGAAATAATGCTTTAGGAACTACCCATTCACAGTAAATGGGATATCTTCACTAGTCAAATACTTCAATCTATAAGTGCTATCACCCAAAATTTTTAGAGATTTGGTATGGGCCTATCCATAAATTTTCAAACTTACCATGTTCACCTTTACATTCATGAGCTTTGTTCCAATACAAGACCAAATCAGATATTCAAAAAGCCTTTAATCTAGCTCGTTTATCAAACCACCTTTTTACCATAGATTTATCCTTAGCAAAATGATCTATAGCTCAAGTACATTTCTCACCTAAATGAATCAATTGCAATAATTGGGCTTCTGTTTGGTCATCTAATCCAATATATTCTTGTGCAAACTACCAAGTAGGGATTTTTAAAGTTTATTGGTAGTATAGGATCTACCCCATAGACTAAATGATAAGGAGAATCCCCTAATGAATCTTTCATCCTAGTATGATCTACCCAAAGGGTAAATTTTAACAAAGAATTCCATTCCCTAGGGTTATTTTCAATCAATTTTCTAATTATATCCAACAAATTTTTATTTGATGATTCAGCTAATTTTTTTTCATGTGGATACTAATTAGATGAGAATTCCAGTGTTATGGCATATTCAAATGCCCAATTAGAAAATTTCAATGAAGCAAAAGTAGGGCCATTATCACATACCAATGCATATGGTGTTCCAAACTTGGTGATAATGTTCTCTTCCAAGAATTTGATGACTACATTTGTAGTGCATTTATTGCTAGGACATGCCTCTATCCATCTGGTACAATAGTCTATACCAGTCAATATAAATCTATGACTAGTAGAAAATGGAGGATTGATAGTTCCAATAAAGGCTACTCCCCATTACGAAAAGGGACACATCTCCATCACTGGCTATAAAGGTTGAGCATTGAATCTTCCTTTATCTGATGTTCTTTGACATGTATAACAATGTTTGATGTGTTCGTGGGCATCTTTAAAAATGGTCGGCTAGTAGTATTCATCTCTCAAAATTATGTGTGTAGTAGCTAGGGGTGCTCCATGAGTTGTTCCAAATTTATCATGTAGTTCCTACAACACTTTATTAGCTTTTGTTCTATTTAAACATTTTAAATAAATTCCTTCCTAATTTATTTTGAATAGAGCTCCTCCCTTAATCATGTAACTCTGTGATTTTATGTTCAGGGCTCTCCTTTGATTCATTTGCATATGATTAGGGAAAGTATGACTGACAAAATAATGCCAAATATCTGAATGCCAATCTTCTTGATCTTTTTCATCCAAAGTGTATTGCTAACTTGAGATTTGTGGGTCTATTTCTGCAATAGATTTAACCAAAGCTTATCCCTAGACTAACTTCATGGATATGATTTCTAAATCATATTCTTGTAAAATGGTAACCCATTTGGCTCTCTTTTCTCTGAGCTCATTTTGTGTTAACAACATTTTGACAACTGAATCTAGAACAATAGATTTGACTATACTTCCGAGGATGTAATGTCTAAATTTGCATACTTGGACCAAAAAAAAGGCTTGTTTCTTCATAGTTGTATATCTCAGCTCCACTTCCTTGAACGGAGTGTTCATAAAAACAATTGGTATTTCTTCTTTATTTTCACCTTTCTATGTTAATACTGCTGCATGTGTGACTAGAAGCAAAAGAGTAAATATAAAAAGGTTTAACATAATTCAGGCTTACCAATACTTGTGCTTCTATGATAGCAGTCTTTGTAGTCTCGAAGGAAATCTTGGTTTCATTCATCCACTCTATTTTGGCATCTTTCTTTAACATATCATTGAGTGGCTTCACTATTTCGGGGAATCCTATAATAAATTTTTGAACAAAATTAATCTTACCAAAGTATGACTTTAATTCTTTTCTGCTTCTTGAGGGTTGTAAATTGAGTAATGAACTCACTTTGTTTGGGTTGATTGAAATACCCTATTCATAAATGATATGTCCCAGTAACTTACCTTCAGTCACCCCAAAAATACATTTCTTAGGATTTAATGAAATTTTGTAGGTTTCACACTTCTGTGGTATCACTCTAAGATCTCGAACGTGGTCTCTTATATCTTTGGAAAAAACCATAAGGTTGTCCATGTAAATAATGATGCATTTTCCTATCAATTCTCAAAAAGAAAATTCCATGGATCTTTGGAATGTAGCCCTAGCATTTATCAATCTAAATGACATCCTTCTATAAGTGAAAGTTCCCCACTTCACGGTGAAAGCTATTTTCATCTGATCTTCCCTTGCTACCATTACTTGGTTATAGCTAGAAAATTCATCCAACAAGGACATCATTTACAAACCATTAACTATCTATAGCACTTCTTCAAGTGAGGATAGTGGATAATTGTCCTTTTCAGATGCCTTGTTGAGATTCTGAAAATCTACATAGAGTCGTATATCTCCATTTTTCTTCCTTATAGGGACTAAATTTTCCACCCAAGTAGAATGTTTGATAGGAAATATTATCTTGGTTGATAAATTTTTTTGAACTATTGGAATCAAGGAACACTGAGAGAGGGGGTGAATCAGTGTTCTACAATTTTTAACTTTATTAATCTGATCTTTAAAGAACGTATAACATTCAACCAAAAGAAAGATGCATGAACATAAGACAAGCAACCACAACACCATGAAACAAGGAATTTTTATGTGGAAACCCTCTTAGGGGAGAAACCATGGTGGATGTCAATCCACAATATTATTTGAGTATATTCAAAAAGATGTTTATAAAAATGGAAATGCACTTGCATTCAAGCACACTACCTAGAGCTCACTACTCAAAAATAGAAAGGCTCACTACCTTACAATCAATGTCAAAAGACAAATGGAGTGGTGAAATATAAAATAGCATCTACAAATTCTTGAGAATAGTTTCGGTTAAGCTCATAGATCGAATTCTTGACCTTTTGTCTGATTCTGCTCTTTTGCTCTATTTTTCTTTAACTCGCATCACAAATCCCTTTATACATAAGTGAAACTATGCATAATTTCTCTATAATCCTTATGATATTTTCACACACATTAAAACACTTCAAAACACACCAAAATGATATAATTGATTACTTATATATATCTGTGACTAAATATTTAATTGCTACATGTCGACTTCAACAAAATAGAAAATATTCACAAACTATTAGCTCAAATCATGAATAATATTCAATGTGCACCTACCAAAGTCGGCCATGACATAGTCAAGACCCAAATCAACATGCTTGAACACAAAAACACTTAAACAATTACTTCTCAAATATCCACAATATGCTTCATCTAGTTGGTCAACCTGCATGCACCATTAAACAAAAAATTAATGAACTAGATTTTCTAACTTTCATACAGATCTATATGAGGCTCTAAGATTCAAGGATAGGATAGATGATGCATAGAATGACCTTCCCTGAGATCCACAACTCAAAATGACAATAGAAAATTGTATATGAATTGATGGACACAACTCTGTTAGATACTCTATTCTAACTTAACTATCTTCAATATGTCTACTAGTATGATCAAATGTTGACATGTGGATCAAATCACAAACTAGGGTTTCCATCAATGACAACACCAAAAATAAATTGCAGTGTCTCTTGCCAAAAATCTTCCCCTTTAGCATTGATGGCAACACTTAGTGAAAAATGACTGTGTCAGATCAGTACCAACATGAATACACTGCTAACTTCAAAACTTCAAAACTTCAAAAAGATATTCAATCATAGCTCAAAATGACAACCCCCCTGAGATGAATATACATATTTCATTGTTCTAGTCTCCCCCTTTGACATCAATGGAAAAGTAAAGAATCCGCATATAAAAAATCAAACAAAAATTGTACAAACATGCCTCACTAACTTACATAGACTTGAATAAATCTGCGACATTGGTCTTCAATGGGTTCAAGATTCTATCCCAACCCTTCTTTAGACTATCCAAGATAGTCATGTGACTACATAATAGATAATATTTCAACTCTCCAGACTCAAGGTTCACTGGATCACTGGCGGCCAAAGCTTTGTGTGCTTCCTTCAATGCACTTAACATTGTTTCCATCTTCGAACCAACTAGGCCTCTAAGTTCACATGCTCTTTCCATAATTCTATCATTATCATGCTTCAAACTCTTTGTCTTGTCAATTAGGGATATAACCTGTCATTCTCGCTTCCTAATAGAAATAGTTTAAGGATCAAAGGCTTCAAAAATATCAGCTAATTGTTTCTCATGATCCTTAATCTTCTTCCCATTGTCCTTGGTAAATTTAGACAAAGACAAACATGACATATAGATCTTTCCTCCTTCAGATAGTGCACTTTGAATATTTTTCACATAGGTAGCTAATAATTATTTGTCATTAGCAATCATGCACTTTACCCTATTAAACCTTTTATCATCAAATTCCTTATGTACCTTGTCCTCAACTAACTTATCAAGGGACTTAAAATGAGTACTTACATAATTAATAAGCTTCTTCAGCTCATCGGAGGGAGAACTGGATGGATCCTTAACATGAGTAGGAATGATTCTCTCTAGGATGTCAGATGCAAGACTCAATAGCTCACTATCCTCAATGTGAGACTTCAACAATTCTTCCCTAGCCTTCGCTTGAGCGAATGATGCAACTTTCAATTTCCGAATTAGAGATAATGTAGCCAAATTAATAGGACCTTCACCCAATTCAAGGTCAAATTCTTCCTATTGCACTTCTTGAAATTTCTTCACTGCCTCTACATTGTCTCTTGCTTCGATAGGGACTTCCTTTACTTCAACCTTCTTTTCTTCAATCAGTGTTTCCTTAGCTATAGATTCTTGCTTGTCTTTAGGAATTTCAGCTTCTTCACTTGACAAATCATTTTCTTCAACTAACACAACTTTAGGAGCTTTAGTCTCCATAGGTATTTCAGTGTCATGCACATCAAGAGGAATCTAAGTATCCTCAACTGTATCTTATTTTCCTTCTTCAACCACAAGACCAGATGCAATATCTCCATCAAGACTTTCTTTAGAAACAACATTGATTCTGTTCTTTAGCAATACTTCCTTTAGAATTCTTTTAGTTTCTTTTGCTACCTCTTTATTCTGACCAATCATAAGCTTGTTTACTCTTGTTTTTCTCTTGAAATCCTTCTTAGCTTCATTTATAATTTTCTTCATCTCCTTAGTAGAAATCACCTGACATAGATCAACAAGTATTCATTCCCTCATTTTCTCTTCTTCAGTTCTTACATTCACTCTCCTCATTTCTAAAATTTCATACAAATCTTTGGGTAACTCAGACATGATCTCAATGAGAGTCATATCAAAATTATTCAAATACATTATTGTAGCCTCCTCAAGAATTCTTTGACTTGCACTATCAAAGGTATCATACCATTCACAAAGTGGCTTAAGATTACAATCCATGATTATGGCTCTCTCAACTTCCTTTACATTAATACTTGGTTTGTTAGTTTGCATCTTCTTCTTTGCTTTCTCCTCTTCATTGGAGGGCTTGTACTTAGTGATTGTTGTTTCCTGGGTTCCCATACATGCTTTATTTCCCTTACCTCTTCATCATATTCAGTCTCTTCATCTTCTAAAATAATTGCATAGTGTCTTTTAATCTTGTCCTTCTTCCTCTTACTGGATGCCTTGGATTGAGATTTCACATGACTTGACTACTTAGCAGGACTGGATAGGGGTGCAGAGCTCCTTGTGGATCTAGTTCAGAAAAAAGGATGTTTCTAGACTAGTAGATTTAGTTCTAGCTGGCTCTCCTGCTTCAGCTTGTTTTGTCTTCCTTCTAGCTTCTCTCACAACTTTTGAAGATATCCCCATGCTTTTCACAAAGGCTTCAACTTCCTTCCTTACTCTCTAGACTATCATTGGCTTCTTCAATTGCTCATGTACTTCCATATATTTTTCTTCATAGGTTCCAAACCTCTCTTCAGTTAGATCTTTTACTCAACAAATGTTGTGCATATAGTTCCAAGATGTTCTCCTCAACTTCATAGCCCATTGGAATAATCTAGACCATTCTAGGATCTCTAGCTTCCATCAAGCATTGATCATTGTCTACCATAAAGAAGATAGTGTCCTTGTACTTCTCCATAATAGAATTAGGAATTTTTTCTCTTGTTTGCATATCGCTCTGAAAGCTCTTAAAATATCCCTAGCTAATAGTTTTCCTTGTCTTACTATCACCAACTTTGTGCAAGATATCTCTAATCTAAATAGCTATAGGCTTATCACCTTGCTAATGTACTTTTCCAACTCTCAAAACTTCATTCATGAAATAAGAGAAAAAACATAGTAACAAATTACCATATTTAAAGGAATTCTTCTTATCTTTCTTGATCTTACCAAGATTCTCTATAAGTTGGCTTCGTAGTAACTCACATAGATCATACTTTTCATTCTCCTTCACCATCTGATATGCTACATAAATAGCTATACCGGATATAGAATTATCCCGAGTGGAATGATAGATCTTGTAACCAATGACTATCAAGGAAAATTTCACATCCACATCAATAATATCATCAATTTTTGTAGTTCTTTTATCAAACACTGAACTGGTTGCATCAATAACTATCTGATTCTTCACAGACTTCAAGATTGGTAACCCACCAAAGGAATTTAAACTAATAACAATGCTTATGGATTATTTTGTAATCTTAAAAGGTTGACTCAACAACATAAATTCAGCATGAACTTGACTCAAAATATACCAGACCCACTCATTTTCTTCAAACATGAGAAATTTTACAGTCTACATGAATTTCTTCTCTAAGGTTTTGAATTCAAGCTTGACATTGGAATCTTCTCCAACTATAAGATTTGAGTACAAATTCAACAACTGTGAGTTCCCTAACTCCTTAATGTTTGCATGAATGTATGTCCTAATGTCTTCAATATGCAACATGTCATACAAAATGGATGAAAATGCACCTAATAGATTTGAAAGGATGAAACTTGAATTTCAGATGGGATCTATCCTTGATATCAACTACCAATGAAGTAGCCATTTTCATAGATTCACAAGTTCACAAGTTTTCATGATAAACACCTTTTCGTCGAATTAGGGTTTTATGGTTGAATCGCCTTCACACTTGAATCTTCACCAAATTTCCCCAAAGTTCACTTTAGAGATCTCCAAACTTCTTCTCAAAATGCAAAGTGACAAATGAAGAATTCAAATAAATTTTTATCATTCACACACCTAACCTTTTTTTGCAATTAATTCTTTTTCCCTAACCCATCTATATACCCTGTTTTCATAGACTATGAAAGAAAATTCCTTTGTGGACCTTCAACTCTTCATAAAAAATCTCTCCAACTATTTCAACAACATCGATAGATCATCAATGCAATCACTGCACTCATCGACATCCTGGTGTCAACTACCGAAAGGGGGTCAGAAGGATTTTCTTGAGAACTCTCCTTAGGTTAGAGGCCTTAATCTACTTCCCGGAGGAATTACCATAACCAAATTTTGGTATTGAACCATTTCCTACATTAGAGGAAATCTTTTTTACCCATTTCTTCTTCATTTGCTTCCTGATCTCATCTCTAGTGACTTTTGCTTTTGACTTTCATCCTTCTACATGTTTCTCCTTTGATTTACTAGACCCTTTCTGCTTTTGCAAAATCTAGCAATGTGACTAAATTTGTTGCAATTGTAGCACAACACATTTATTTGTACAAACTAGTTGTTCCATTGATTTTCTCTTGATCTGCATTGGTTAGCAATATGGCCAATTCTATTGCATGTATAACATCTGACATCTCTATAAAAGTTCATCATATTTCTGCATTCATTTGACTTATGACCATACTTATTGCAATTAAATCACTGACTTGAGAATGATGAACCACTTGAATTAATTCTACTCCTACATTGAGTAGCCATATGACCAAATTTATTGCAAACAAAATAGTAGCCATTGAACCTCTGAGCATTAGGTTGTCTTACCGGATACCTTCCAGCTTTGTTCATATGATTTCCTTGCCTAAATCTCTTTTATCTAGATCTGGAACTTTATCCTCTTTCATATCGAATACCTCGCTTGTCACCTTCAGTCCTCTAAATTTTAATCAGTTCATCAAACTTGGATGAGCTAGTCTTGAACTTTTCCTTGAATTCATTTGTAGTAGCAAGTTCATCTCTGAGATCAAGAATTTTCCTCTCAAGCTCTTCTTCATTATTTCTAGATTGTTTCAATTCAAGTTCCAACTAATTAAATCCATATATAATTTGGTTTCATTCTTTAGAATTCTCTTTCAAGGATTGAGGAAACTTCTCTTCATTATTCTTCATGTCTTCAATCTCCTTGGTCATCCTCATCATAATAGATTCCATCTCATGCTTTAGGACTGCATTATCTTTGGAAAAATTTTCACATTCTTCTATCTTCTCCTTCATTGCTTGACTCATTTGTTCATCTTTAATGCTTTTTCTCTCTTTCTGCTTGATCTGATCACAAATTTCTCTTCTCTTCTCCTTGGACTTATTAATTTTGTCTCTCAATGATTGAATGAATTTCTCAGCATTCATAAGATTTTCTTACAACTCCTAGACTTTAGATTTTGACTGATCAAGATTATCTAGGACCGCCAAAAGATGTTGTTGAAGACTACTTGAATCCATTGAATCAATTTCCAAGATCTTCCCCAAGATGTTAAAATTTTTCTGAGGAACTAGGATCTGATACCAATTGTTGGAATCAAGGAACACTGAGAAGGGGGTGAATCAGTGTTCTACAATTTTTAATTTTATTAATATGATTTTTAAAGCACTTATAACATTCAACCAAAAGAAAGATGCATGAAAATAAGACAAGCAACCACAACACCATAACACAATGATTTTTTACATGGAAACCCTATTAGGGGAAACACCACGATGGAGGTCAATCCACAATATTATCTGAGTATACTAAAAAAGATGTTTACAAAAATGGGAATGCGCTTAGATTTAGGAACACTACCTAGAGCTCACTGCTCAAAAATATAAAGGATCACTTCCTTACAATCAATTTCAAAAGAAAAAGGGAGTGGTGAACTATAAAATAGCATCTACAAATGCCGAGAATAGTTTTAGTTAAGCTCATAGATCAAATTCTTGACCTTTTGTCTAATTCTGCTTGTCTGCTCTATTCTTCTTTAACTTGCATCACAAATCCCTTTATTCACAAGTGAAACTGTGCATAATCACTCTACAATCCTTCTAATATTCACACACACATTAACACACTTCATAGCACACCAAAATGATATAATGAATCACTTATATATATCTACAACTAAATATTTAATCGCCACATGTTGGCTTCAACAAAATAGAAAATATTCACAAACTATTGGCTCAAATCATGAATAATATTCAATGTACACCTACCAAAGTCAGCCATATCATAGTGAGGACCCAAATCAACATGATTGAACACAAAAACACTTAAAAAATTACTCCTCAAATATCCACAATATGCTTCATCCACTTGGTCAGCCTTAATGCACCATTAAACAAAAAATTAATCAACCGGATCTTCTAACTTTCACATGGATTGATACAAGGCTCTAAGATTCAAGAATAACATAGATCATGCATCAAATTACCTTCCTTGAGATCCACAACGTAAAATGACAAAAAAAAATTGCATATGAATCAATGAACACAACTCTATCAGATGCTCTATTCTAACTTAACTGTATTCAATCTGTCTGCCGATATGATCAAATGTTGATGTGTAGATCAAATCACAGACTAGGGTTTCCATCAATGAAAACACTAGAAAAAAAATTTAGTGTCTCTTGTCAACATGAACTTCCTTTTGAATTAAGGGCTCTAATAGTGCATTTACTAGATGTTGTTTCTATCGGAAAAGCTTCGTATCAAGCTTCAATGGTATAGTATGTGTAATGATAGAAGTGTCATAAGTCTTCAAGTCTTCATATATCCATGCTATGAATTTCTAGTAATCTTTAAGTGCTTGAACAATATTTCTCTTTTCTTCTTCAATACAAACCTTTCCTATGAGTACGTTCTTAGGATCTTCTTTAGTATGCAAATTGTATAACTTAGATAGTCCTCCATCACTTTGAGATAAATATTTTTGTCTGACTACCTGGTCAATATCGAATAATCATTCTAACTCAATTATTCCTTTCAGAATGTTATTATCTCTAGCTTGAGTCAATTCTTCATCTTGAATTTCATCGTCAGGGTGATCTATTTCTTCGATTATTTGTGCTTTAAAAATACTAGAATCAGTGATGGATTCCAATATGTTTCGATCATCTTCAAATAATTGCAAATTAGTGACATTATCAAGAACCGAAGGTAACTATACCAATTCAACTATAAATCTTTATATATTTGAGGTCTCTAAAGGTTCTAAAGTACTGGCAACAATAGCTAAAGCATTGACTCTCTGATTGAATCTTCTAGGGATATGAGTAATATTGAATGCGTCAAAATATTCAAGTAAATCCCATACTTTTTGTCAGTGATTAGATAATTTCTTGTAATGGAAAATATATTTCTTTCAAATTTGTTTAACCAGTAATTTTGAATCACTGAACACTTTAAGGATTTTTACTTTCTTCTTGATTGTTAGGATCAAGCCATGTATGAGGGCTTCATATTTTGCCATGTTTTTAGTACATTGAAATTGCAATCAATATGCAGCAAGAAAAGACTCACCTTGTGGGTTAATAAGCTTGACTCCAATTCCAATTCCTTGTTTAGATTTTGATCTGTCATATTTAAGAATCTAGGCTTGATCATCTACAGTTAATTCTTTACCATTTTTTGATATCATTGAATAAATATTTTCAGTCTGTATGTCTTGATCCTTGTCTCTACATGTTTTTGGTTTAGTTCTTTTGACATTATCATGTTCTAGACAATATCAATTCTCAATTCTGTGAATTATCTCCAAACACATCATACTATTATTTTTTGCATGTGCAACATTATACAACCTACACCAATCCCGCAACAACAAATTCTTTAGTGAAATTTTGATTTTACCACTCTCTTGAGCTTTTATAATAATATTCTTCTAAAATTTATCATAAGGACTATTTTCTTCTTTAGAAAAATCATAGTCTGATTTAATTAAAAATTATATTCCAAGAGTTAATTCATTAGATTTCCTAGCATCACAGGTGAAAACTTTTTCAATTTTAACTCCCAAGCTTCATATTTTGTAAACTTCTGGTTCTACATCAATGTATAAAAATTCATTTTTTTGATTATAATCTGTAAACATGTATTTCATGCATGGTTCTCTTTCAATCTAGATTTGATTAGGAACTCCCTTCCATGGTAACCACATGTGTGAGAAATAGGTGACCATGTATCCATTCAATTTTTTAGACCAATCTCTGCTTAGAAGCATACCATAAGTATCAGGTATCTCTACGACTTGAATGTCAATATAATATTAGATTCTAGGACCAAAAGCCAATTGTATGTAAATATTAGTCAACTCTCCTATTATATTTACCTATGTCTTTTCAAGTTGAGTGACTTCCTTTAAAGAACTTGCAGGATTTAACCCTAATGTCTAACATATGGATAATGACATCACATTAGTAGATGCTCTAGAGTCTACTAAGTAGTTATGAAAATTCTTACCAAATATTTTTAAAGTGAGAAAAAATGGTGGGGACTCTAATTTTCCTTTGTAGAAGGCTACTTGTGCATCTGATATGGTAATGATGTTCTTATCTCTTACTTTAGCCTAACTATCTTTCACTTGAATTTCTTTGAATTTGCTTTCTTTAGGAAAATCTTCTAAAGTGTTTAAGAAATATTTCTTGATCATAGGTGTCTTAAGAAATTATAATAGAGAGGCTAATTTTTACCGTCTTAATTTCTTTTGCTAAATAATTAGTCAAATTTTTTTGGTCAATGGAATCTATCTTTTCACCTTTTGAAGCATTTAATGAATTTTAGTGAGAGGTTATCTTAGGAAACCCTAGGTTATTGCTTGATTTTCATCAGGTGGAGTGTTGAAGTTATTAGGTGGGATGGATGTCATTAAAGGCCCGTTGAATTTACCTCCACTATTAACATTATTCCTTGTGTTGTAATTATGTCCCATCTGATATTGTTGGAAGGAATTTATTTCATCTATTTCTTCTTGAGGCTCATTTTTGTCTTGATAAGGAAAAGTATATGTTTCCAAATTCATAGTCAAATTATTGCTTCCATACTCATGAGCTCAACTTGTAATAATAGCAAGTGATTTGAAATGTTCATAAATTTCTAGGACTAGAGTAGAGTCATATCCTACTAGAACTAATTGATTTCATTTAGGAGGATGAGAATCACAATGTTCATTGTAATGTGTAGCAGCAAGAAAAATGTTTGTAGCAATCTTGAATTGTGAACAATCTACTTCAGCATGAGCATTTGTATTATGAATTCTACACCAATTATTCATTGTGAGGTTAGCTAGGTTCACCTTCAATGTAGATTTTTCATCAATTGAATCAAGATTATCTAAAGGCATTGATACTCCCCAATTATTAGGGCATGTATTCCAGGGTCTAGGTGGCCTGGGAGCATTATGCATTTGATTTTGTGAATTCTAATTATTGTTCTAAGCATAGAAATTTTGATTCCTTAATTTTGTAACCTTTGTGGTTAATCTTGAGTTATGTTGTAACTTCTTTATGTCTTCCTTTTCCTCAAAAATTTTGATGTTTTGATTTTCTTAAGTTTGTGAGAATAAAGAAGTTCCATTAGGACATAGCTTTATAATAGCTAGACCAAGGTGAGGGACTAAAGCTTAACTATTTCCTGGTTGAAAGAAAGTACTTTGAGGAAATGTCCCATTTTGGACCACTGAAGGATAAACATTAGGAGCCATAGGATGACCTATAGGAACTCCATTTGCATTCAGGGTGGGGTATATGTTCAATCTATTTCCGCCATTTGTGGATGATCCATTTACAAGATGTTTCATTTCTAAATTCACACTTATGGCTTCAAGATAGGATTTTGGTAAAGTAGTGGGAGGATTTTCTCTTTGCTTCACAAACATAGTAGTTAAAGGATCTACTCTTGTATAATAAACTACCATAGCAGAAAATTTGTTCACTACATAATTTTCTTGTAGCCTAGAATAAGCCTTTTGAAATCTATCATTAAAAGTAGTTACAAGTTCATCTTCAAAAAAAAAAATTTGAGTGAATTGATGATATAACAAAGTAGGGCTAGACAGTGTTCTAAACCTGGCTAAAAATTGAGTTTCCATGTCTTGCCATGATCTAATAGAATTATGAGGCAGGTTGATATACCACTGGTAAATTAAATCACTCAAAGTATATGGGAAAAAACTACATACGACATATTCATGTTGAATCCTTGCTCTAAAACACATATCCTTGAATATACTAATATGTTCTTCTGCATCTTTTTGAAAATAATATTTAGGACACAACTTGTCAGGATTTTTCGGTAAGTCATTATATACAAAAAACTAACTTGTTCATTCCACATTAAATAATGTCATCACTATACGATGTGGTGGTGTAACAATAGTTGGAATCTTTGGGCATGCACTTAAACTTCCAAAATTTTGACGTCTAGATGATGTTCAACCACTAAGCTCAACTAAATTCACCTGAGGATCACTAGACCGAGATCTAGTAGTTCTACAAAAATCTAGTTTAAACCTTAAAAATACCAAAATAACAACAATAGGCCCTCCTAGTGTCAGTTCCTGTTGACAATGATTTTACTCACATTAAACATGGTGAATTAATTCTTCACAGACAAGATGCGAAGAGCCTATCCTTCTTGAAATATATGGAACAAAGACAACCTAAGGGAAAAATCTACATTTACAGGACAAAGATTGGCTTTTATTCAATCCCAAGTCTCTAATAACTAGGTCATGGTTGCACTAGGGTCACTCTTGGGTAATCATGTCATATTGCCGTTAATCTCAAAGGGACTATGATTATTCTCAATTTTGCTAAGAATTATAAGAACTTCACATAAAAATTTCTCTTCATTCATGGAACAACATCACAAAATCAAAATATTTTACAATAACATTTCATGAATATCACAAATTCTTTGCTATCACTTAAGTAGATTTAGTATAAAGCATTCAACAATCATATGGAAAACAAAGGATTTTCAAAAAAATTCCTTCCATTCATTTAAATTTTTTGAAATATTTTCAAATATTTAAACATCTATTCTAAAAAAAAGTTTAAAAAATACTAAAAATTAAAAGTTTCTCCCAGTTATTCTCCATGGATGCCCTAAAGAATTAATTAAAATAGATAAAACCAATTTATACTTCACCAGATTGCTTCACAACTACATATAAAATGGTGCAAGCTTTTAAAGAGAAGGGTTTCATTTTTGGACACCAAGTAGGTTCTATATGCACCCTTAAATGGTGCAACATATAGTCTTGTTCAGCTGGACTAACAAAACCAACTACAAAATATATTGAGATAGGTAGCTATCTAATAAGCTCTGATATTAATTAATGTCTATGTGCATACAAAGTTTTACATTGGAATGGTTAAAAAAAATGGAAAAAGAACAAAACTCAAAAGTTTATGCTCCTTCGACATCCACAATTTTTTAACTTAAATAAAAATGAAGGAGGATATGGCCTTTTATAGAAACAAGGCCCCAAAATTTCAACATAAAATTCTATCTAGAGAATCAGAAATAACAAATTAAAATGTGGCACCTAGAATCTACCAACTATCATCAAGAACATTTTAGAATAAATCAAGGCTTTGACTTTATCCCCAACAACAGTTCTCTTCATACTCTAGCACGATCACTTTACATTTGTCAAGGCTATCAGCTTCTTTCCAAAACACTGAGATAAGTAACACCTACTAGGACTAGGATCAACCTACAAACTCAAAATTGAAACAAAATAAACTTCATCATGCTTCCGGTATCTGGTATTCGGTCCTCTCACTCCTCTCATGATTTGGGCTTCTTCCTTCATCTTTCTTTGACTAATACTCTTGGAAAACACTCAATACTTGATGTGTGCCTTCTTTTGGAATCTTTCTTATTGCTCTCCAAGTGAGCTTGAACCTAATATATTCTTCAGTTACTTGAAGTATGATATCACTCTTCTATGATATTTCTGCTTCATACTTGACTATAATATTTTTGCACTATATTATCTCATCAATAACTTCCCATGTCAGCAATTGAACAAGATATCTATTTATTTTTCTATTCATTCCTTGAAGGTTTTAGCTTCTTTTCCTTCCCACCTTAATATTTGGGGATCAAAACCTTATCGTGCTAGTACTTCAATAAATTATTGGTTTTCACTAATCAATTTTTTGCACTCGATGGTGACCTTTTCAAATCCTTCAATACATTGTACTAAAATGTAACCTTTCCATTTAAAATGTTTCTTCCACTTCTCTGGAAATGGAAGTTCATGTCCTACTATTACATTTCCTTGTATTAACTTTTGGATAACTGACTACATGAGAATTTCAATGTTCTGCCTTTCTTCGATGACTTGCTCATTGCAAAATCTGCATTTGTCTTCAAATATTTTTTATTTCTCTGAATGGTGGTATGCTTCCTTGTACTTCCTTATTGCATCTATAATAAATTATTCTCCTTTCTTTACCCAGTAGTCAATCCATTCTTCAAACATGTTCATTTTATGATGAACTATGACAATTGCATCTACTTGTTCTTGTGACATCAACAATGGATGTTGGGGCAGTTTAGCTTGTTCTTGACCAGATAAAGTTAATGACTTAATGAAATGTTCCAAGGTAGAAATCCATTCTTTGAATTCTATTTTCTTTATTTTATATTTTTTTACTTTGGCAATAGTTGCATTTAAATTCACTTTTATTTCCTCCAACTCTTGTTGCCAAGATGAGTGTTCAAGGTTAATGCATGTTATCTTAGAATCCTTAAGCATTATTTCATGTGCATCCTTAATAGTTGTTGGAGTGGCTATCTGAATAGTTCTATTTCAATCTGCATTTCTCTGTATGACATGCTTTGTCTTTGCTTTGCACCTAGGTTTAGGAGTACCTACTTCTTGTATAAAATTATTGAGATTCAGAGGTAGTAATTCCACTTCCATTAGATAAGCTAATTCCTTGATTAACCAGTTAGGTGTATCATCACGTTGTTGTACCTCTATAACATTTCCTTGTTCATGTTTTCCACTTGTTTTAAGAACTTCTCTTTTACTTGTCACATTTTCTGAAATGGAAATTTCTTCAATGATATCTGGCATAGATTCAGGATTGGTAGGGTTTGACACTACCTCTTCTATTTGGAGACTTTTATTTTCCTATCTATCTAGATTTTCTACTTCATCTCTCTAAACATTATCTTCTTCATTCACTGCTACACTAGGATTCTCTTCATTTTCAATTCCATCTCCTACAAACTGTGTAGCTTTCTCTTCTACAATTTCTATTTCAATTTCATCATGGCCTTTTTTTGGTTCTTCAAAGACCTACAAATGTTTACTAATATTTGGCACATTCCCAAGCAAAGGCTAGGAATAAAAAGTATCTTAAACAATTCTTTCATCAATAGGATCTTATTCATCAGTTTCCCCTATTTCCATTTCAAGTATGTTAGGATTTCCTACCTTTGAGATGCTCGTGTTCCTTGAATAAACTCTTCTTCTTCAACATTTATGGGGTTAGAACCTTCATCCTGAATTTCTTCTATTGTTGGATGTACCATGGGTTTTTCTTTATATTTCTTTTCTTTCACCTTCTCCCACATAGTACCCCATTTATCCATCTATTCTTTAATTCTAGCTTCATCTTCTTCAAAAATTTCCTCTAAAGTGATAGGAGTCCCTCCCAATGCTTGTTTCATACTGGCCATATTAACAAAAGGTGGAGATGTAAACAATGTTGCAAACCTTTGAGATGCAGACCTAGTTTGTTCACCAACATTTTTTGTTGCTTCTATTCATTTGTCAATACCACTCTTGTTCTTTGTTTTGTTGTAGAGGAAGATGCACCTTTAGGTCTCACTTTTGATTTATCTTTACCTATCTTTGCATCCTTCTATTTGTAAAATGGTTTTATGGGAACTTCTTGTCTTGTAATTTTAGGGGTTCTTTCTTAAATTCTAATACCTAGAGTCACCTTACTAGTGTTTCTTTTCTTCTTGGTAGGCTCTCCACTTTCAAACATTGTCTCATCTCTTTGCTTCCTTCTTTTATCTTCCAAGAAGATAGGCTCAATTATGCTTTCTCTCAAAACTTTGAAAAAATCATCAATCCAGTGTTGAGTATACCTTAATATTGGTCTGGTGAACTCCAATTGATGACATATCTTCATCATCAACACCTGGGTCTTGGGTAGGTTCATCATATACATTATCATCATTGTAAAATTGGTTCAACACCTGGCCATCATCTTCTTGCAGCTGATCTAAGATATCATAAAGCTTGAGTATCTGACCAAATCTTAGAGACATTCTTTCATATTTTCTTCTTCTTACCATGTCCTCGTCTTCACAATTAAGCCAGTAATCCTCTAAATGTGGCACATGAGCATGAAAACTAGCTATATTTTTAGCAATATTTCCTTCAATATCATAATACACTCTCTAGAGTTGGAACTCTTCAAAATGGTATGTCCTCAATTCTTCTTCACACAAGTATGTTACTTTAATTTCACTACACTTATTGTTTCATATTGTAATGGGAAGCTTAAAAGAGGCCTTTTTACGAGCATGGCTATAAAAAGCCTCAGATGGTTTCAACTATCTCACCAATTCTAATAAAACAATTTTATCTACAAGATACATAGGCAACATGAATGGGTATCCATCAAATCCCTCCACTCTAATGTAGGAGTAAGTTGGGAACTATATATACCGGCCTCCAATTGGTTGAATGACACTTTGTGCTTCCAGCGATAATCTTTTAGCTTTATCACCTTCCATCGTTCTTACAAATTTCATGGAGAAAAAATCATTAACTTTCCTATAGTCATATTTATACCCATGGATGGTGATTTGGGGTATATTTTCATATATCAAATTGTTTCCAACCTTTGTGCCTAGAGTACCAATTTGTTTTAACCCTTTTTTACTATCTCTCATAGCACAGGAGTAAATAACATATGATGACATATAGAAGTATATAGTTTTAGGAAATGTAGTAATTGATTCATGTAGTTTGTCACTTATGAATTTTCCCCAATGCAACTCCATAGGACCCTCTATCATGCGAGATATTTGTTGGTATATGGAGCCTAATTAGACTCGGAGGTTAAATTTCCCCCACTTTTATTGACACAATTTTCCCCAAAATTATTTAACAAGGTCAAGGGGCAGCACCCCTTATAGGGGTTTGGGGGTAGCACCCCAAATACAGGGTCAGGGGGTAGTGCCCCTTGTTGGGTCCAAGGGCAGCACCCCTAGTGCACTCCCTATCGTGATACAGGGTAGGGTAGAGGGGTACCACCCCCGCAAGGACTCAGGGGTAGCGCCTCCGAAACCTCTGATGATTTTTTATTATTTTATAAAGGCGTCAGGTGTTATTTTTCTATTGGTCGAAATAAAAACCCTATTTTTTAACTAACATAACTCTTGATAAAAGGCTAAGGGTTTTGTTTTTTGTTGACATTGTATTGTAGCATTTGTAGTGATATTGAGTTGCAAGGATTACTAGTTGTAATTGGTTCAATTTACTGGATAATAATATTAGACTCTTTGTTGGTGGATGTAGCCCGAGTTTGGGTGAACCACATTGAATATTGTCTCTTGATATTATTATTTATGTGTTTTTTCATTACTCTATTTAATCTTTATTTGCATTTAGTTAATATTTTCTACATACAATTCCTAACAAGTTGTATCAAAGCAGGTTGTGCTTGATTATCATATATAGGAAGCTCTCACAATTGAGTGGGAGTCTCACAGTTAAGTGGGTGCAATAGTGGATGAGGGTAAATTGAAGGTAGATAAATTCAATGGGAAGAACTATCAGTTATGGAAGATGCAGATGGAGGATTATCTCTATCAAAATGATTTATGGAGGCCATTGGAAGGAGCAACCAAGAAACTAGCAACTATGAGTGATGAGGAATGAAATCTTCTAGACAGAAAGGCACTAGGAGCCATTCATTTATTCTTGGCACAATTAGTGGCATTCAATATTACAACATCAAAGACAACTCAAGAGTTGATGGAAACCCTAGCAAAGTTATATGAAAATCCTTCCACTTCGAATAAGGTATTTCTCATTAAGCGTTTATTTAGTATGAAGATGGAAAAAGGTGGGTCAGTTGTTGATCATTTAAATGAGTTTAATATAGTTACTAGTCAATTAACTTCTGTAAATGAAAACTTTTATGAAGAAGTTAGGGCTCTTTTGATTCTATGTTCTTTGCTTGAAAGCTGGAATAGCTTGGTCATGTCTATTAGTAATTCTCTTTCTATTTTGAATACTTTGAAATTTGATGATGTTGTTGGTGTTATTTTGAGTGAGGAAATTCATAGGAAAAGCTCAGCTAGAACATCCACATTAGGCAGTGTTTTGAATGCAGAAAGGAGGGGCAGAACAAAGGAGAGATGAAAAAAAATTGGAAGTTGTGGGAAGTCATGAGGAAAATCAAAGGATAAAAGGTCCCAATCTAGAGACAAGAGGGATTGTTGGTACTATGTAAGCTAGGTCATTTAAATAAAGGTTGTTGATCTTAGAAAAATAAAGGAGACAAAAAGGAAGGCAATAAAAAGGAAAATTTGGTAAGTAATAAATCTGATGAGGATGCTTTGATTCTTTCATATGATAATGCTGATGATTCCTGGGTGTTAGATCCAGGGGCTTCATTTCATGCTACACCCCATAGAATTTATTTTCTTTATTATGTCTAAGGGGATTTTGGGTTGGTTTATTTGGGAGATAATGAACCCTGTCAGATTGTTGGAAAGGGAAGAATCAAGATTAAGTTGTAGAATGGGAATCATTGGCTACTACATGAGGTAAGGCACATTCCACAGTTGAAAATAATTTAATTTCAGTAGGGTAACTAGATGATGAGGGTTGTTTTGTTACATTTAGTGATAAAAATTTGAAGGTTACAAAATGTGCCATAGTGGTAGCAAAAGGTGTGAAATTAGGCACCTTATATCTTTGTATAGGTCATACTGCTCCTACTTTAGCTATTATAGATAAAAATCTATGTTTAGGAATAGTTGTTGTAGTTCAACAGGCAGAAAAATAGACACTTGCTATGGATTTTGAATCAAAAATATGGCATAATAGACTTGGGCATATGAGTGCAAAAGGTATGAAATTACTTCATTCAAAGATTTTTTTACCAAGTCTAAAATGTGTTAATATGGATTTTTTTGAAAGTTGTGTGTATGGAAAACAAAAGAGAGTTAGTTTTCTCAAGGATAGGAAGAAAAAAAAAGATGAGAAATTGAAGCTTTTGCATACGAATTGTTAGAAACCAAGATCAAATTTACAAACTGAAAAGACCTTCCACAGAAGAGAAAATCAAAAAAAGCAGAGAGGTTGCAAAAGAATATGCAACATAATATTATTCGAGAATTCAATAATTACATGATAATGATTTTCTTTATAAAAGCAAAGATGCATAACCTTAATCTTATCTTGAGCAACAAGATAAAGATAAGAACCTATAACTTAGGATCTAACAAGATCAGATTTGCAAATTGAAAAGACCTTCCACAGAAGAGAAAATCAGAAAAAACAGAGAGGTTGCAAAAGAATGTGCAACATAATATTATTCAAGAATTCAATAATTACATGATAATGATTTGTTTTATAAAAGCAAAGATGCATAACCCTAATCTTATCTTGAGCAACAAGATAAAGATAAGAACCTATAACTTAGGAATTAAATAAAGCCTAAGTAAACCTATGCAAAGTGTAATTAAATATTAATTACACCAACACCCCCCATAAGTGCAACTTAGGGAGAAGAAAATTATTATGCAAAGATGAGTCCCGACAATAAGGCTTGATCAGGTACTCATATACAAATGCAAGGATGAAGTAGAGAAGGAAAACCTAGTGGGACAAAACCCCCCTACAATGAGATGACTGCTACAAAGAAGAACTGGAAGAACATTGTGGAGTAACACTAGAACCACAATCTAAAAAGCAAGGAAAGATAATTTTGTCTACAACTAAAACCAAAACTAGAATCATGATAATGTGACAGCAGCCTCGATGCCACGAAATACTAGAAAACTCACAAACTGGAAAAAACCTGGAATTTGTGAAGCAACAGTAGATGAGATGATGACATAATCTGGAAACCATGTATCTCGATGTCAATGCCAAACTGTGACTAAAAATATTCCATGGGAAGGAGTACCATGAAGACTCTGGAACATTGACCATAAAAACATGGCTCTCAACTGAGAAGGATCTGAACCAATGTGGATCAAGAACCATAATCTCTCAATTGAAGTGTGAACCGATGAATCCAATATGTGTCAAGAAATAGCAAAAATGTGGCCAAAAGAAACTAGGAGACTAGCTAACCCATATGAGTTTCCATAAAAAAAATGGATATGGAGATCAAAGTGAAAACTACAATCTAATCAGATTATTATGCAAGAAACCTCCCTGAATGGAACTTTATCTCAATTCATTTATTACAATAACCCAACGATTGTAAAAGGAGATCATCCTAACCATGAATAAATGGAAAAATAAAATAGACCTCAGATCTATGTAGAGGACTGAATCACCTTTCCAACTCCACAAGAATGATTAAAAATAGATCATCGAGTCAAAAGATATGCCCTCCAGAGTGAAAACTACAACATCTGAATTCAAAGGCCTACAAAATAAATCTGGATAAAAATATGGTAAAAAAATCTACACCATTGGATTGGTGTTGGAATCAGCTTTCCAACAGTATATTGTTTGCGAAAAATAAAGATTGTATGCAAAAAATATGCCCAATTTGGTGAAAATAGCTCCAGAAAGGCCAATAAGGCCTACAGGTAGCCTAGAGGGCTAAAAAAATTAGCCCCTGGTCCCATGCAAGACCAAGGGGCCAGTGGTTGGGGGCTGGGGCAGAATCCCTGGTCGCTCATATGACCACTGATAGATAAAAAGGGGTTGGATGGCCTATTGGGGGTTGGGTGCATAGCCCCTGGTCCCCCATAGGACCGTCGCCTCTACGCAGGGGGCCCTCGGGGGCTAAGTGGAGGCTCCTGGTGGTGGTGGGTGTGGCTAAGGGGTGGCGCCGCCGGGCTGAGTGGCCCTCTACTGGCTAATGGGTGGCATTGTCCATTTATATTGGAAGCACAAGAGTTTTATTCAAAAAAATCAATTTTTAAATTTTTTTTCAAATTTTTTTTCCTCGAACTGAGTGATGGGGAGGCCGTACGGCCCCTCAGACAAAAAAAAATTTGCCTCCTGGATCAACTGCACCAAAATCGATGAAATGAAGGGAATTTTTAGGGTTTTTGGTGGTTGCAAACACAATGGTGACCTCTGTTTCTGCCCAAAATGCTCCAAAAAATCAGCTACCTCTAGAACTTGCAAACAATCTCCCAGCCTGAAACCCTCACAGATCTGGAAAATGATGGCCAAAATCTGCAAAATAAAAGTCAACCCTAAATTTTTCCAGCACTCTAAATCCAATGGTGAAGCCTGATCTGATCTAAAATGCTACATAGATGAACTTAAGGCATGATACCCTCAAGGAATCCCAAACGAACCCTGCAATGATTTTCTCAAAAATCTGAGAAGGGGTTGCAAATCAAGGCTCTAATACCATGTTAGAAACCAAGATCAGATTTGCAAACCGAAAAGACCTTCCATAGAAGAGAAAATCAAAAAAATCAGAGAGGTTGCAAAAGAATGTGCAACATAATTTTATTCGAGAATTCAATAATTACATGATAATGATTTGCTTTATAAAAGAAAAGATGCATAACCCTAATCTTATCTTGATCAACAAGATAAAGATAAGAACCTATAACTTAGGAATTAAATAAATCCTGAGTAAACTTATGCAAAGTGTAATTAAATATTAATTACACCAACATGAATGTATGGGGACCACCTAAAGTATCTTCTCTAAGAGGCTCTCGGTACTATGTCACTTTTATTGACCATGAAAGAAGGAAGGTATGGATTTATTTCCATAGGTAGAACTGATGTATTTGAAAATTTTAAGAAATGGAGAAGCTTGGTTGAGAATGAGGCAGGTAAAAAGTTAAAACATCTCACATATGATAATGGTGGTGAGTATTGCAGCAAAGAGTTTGAAGACTATTGTTCCTCTAATGGTATTTGTAGGAAGAAAATGGTTCCAAGGACTCCATAGGAAAATGTAGTGGTTGAACGCATGAACAAAACAATAATGGAGCATGCACGGACTATGAGATTTCATGTTGGGCTACCTTTTAGCATGTGGGTAGAGGCTATAAATACTATTGTTTATTTAATTAATAGAGGTCCTTCAGTTCCCTTGGGTTTTGATATTCTAGAGGAAGCATGGAAAAGTAAGAAGGTGAGTTATTTTTTTCTTAAAACCTTTGGATGTGAAACATTTGTAGATGTAGATCCTAAAAATAGAACCAAGCTTGATGTAAAATCAAAGAAATATATATTTTTTGGATATGGGATTGATGAATTTGATTATAGGATTTGGGATTTTGAAACTAAAAAAATTGTGAGAAGTAGGGATGTCATATTCAATGAGAAAGTGTTGTACAAAGATCAGTTGTAACAACATGAGAAGAGATAAAATGATTATGTAGTGTTGGATGATACACCAAATAGCGATGTTCCAATGGTTCCTCATGCTCCACAACAACAAATACCACAAACTCCACTGAATGTTAGATGATCTTTAAGGATAAGTAGACCTCCAAAAAGGTTTTCTCCCTATTTAGAATCTATTTTGTTAGTAGATGTTGGTGAACCTGAAGGGTATGATGAAGCTATGCAAGTGGATACAAAGGTTCAGTGGGAGCATGCAATGGAAGAAGAAATGGACTCCTTGTTGAAAAATTAGACTTGGGAATTATGCAAGTTTCCTATAGGTAAAAAAGATTTAACAAACAAATGGGTTTATAAGCTAAAAGAGGAAGATGGAGGTAAGAACAGATTTAAAGCTAGGTTAGTTGTAAAAGGATTTGCACAGAAAAAGGGCATTGATTTTGCTAATATTTTTTCTCCAGTTGTTAAGATGACTTCTATTCATACTGTTTTAAGTATTTTGGTTGTTGAATATTTGCATTTAGAATAGTTAGATGTGAAAACCACCTTTCTTCATGGTTATTTGGAGGAGGATATATATATTGAACAACCCCAAGGATTTTATGTCAAAGGTAAGGAGAAATTGGTGTACAGATTGAAGAAGAGTTTATATGGATTGAAACAAGCACCTCATAAATGGTACTTAAAATTTGATAGTTTTATGGCTGAGCAAGGCTACAAAAAGTGTAATTTTGACCATTGTGTATATTTTAAGAGGTTGGATAATGAAAACTACATTATTTTATGTTTATATGTTGATGACATGTTTGTAGCAGGTTCTATCATGGATCACATAAGTGAGTTAAAACAATAGTAAAATCATTTGCTATGAAGGATTTGGGGTCACCAAAACAAATGCTTGGTATGAGAATCTGTAGAGATAGGAAGAACATAAAATTGACTCTATCACAGGCTAGTTATGTTGCAAAGGTGTTGGAGATATTCCACATGGAGAATGCAAAAGCTGTCAGCACACCTTTTCCTAGTGATTTAAAATTGACTAAGGAGATGTGTCCAAAGACACAAGAGGAGGAAGAAAAAATGTCTAAGGTACAATATGCTTCAACTATAGGAAGTTTAATGTATGCCATGGTATGCACAAGATCAAATATTGCACATGTTGTAGGAGTTGTTAGAAGGTATATGAGTCATCTCAATGTTGAGCATTGGAATGTGGTAAAATGGATTTTCAAGTATTTGAGAGGTACATCCAATAAAAATTTATGTTTTGGGGGCTCTAATACTGATTTAGCAAGTTATGTAGGCTCAAATTTGGTAGGGGATATTGATACCAGGTAGAGTACTAGAAGTTATGTTTTTACTATAGGCGAGACAACAGTAAGTTGGATCTCATAATTGCAAAAGGTGGTTGTTTTATCCACCATAGAGGAATATTATGTAGCTACAACAAAGGAAAGCAAGGAGATGATATGGCTACAATATTTCATGGAAGAATTGGGAAAACAACTTGCCAACAGTTATTTTTTAATAGATAACTAGAGTGCCATACATCTTACAAAGAATTCTACCTTACATTCAAAGACCAAACACATATAGTTGAGGTATCACTTCATTTTGGTCAATGTTGGATGAAGGATAGTTAAGGCTAGAAAAGATACATATAGATGAAAATCTAGCGGATATGTTTACAAAGGAAGTGCCAAGAGAGAAGTTGAACTCCTCTTTAGCTTTGGTTGGTCTTCAAGACTAAAAATAATCAAATTAGAACAACAAGGTCTAGGGTGCTTGTTTTCAATGGGATTTATAGGGTCAACGATGTTATGATTAGTCTCACAGTGGGAGATTGTTGGTATATGGAGCCTAATCAGAATCAAAGGTTAAATTTTCCCATCTTTTATTAGCACAGGTTCCCCCCAAATTATTTAATAGGGTTAAGGGGTAGCGCCCCTCGCGGGTGTTTTGGGGACAACTCCCCTAAGACAGGGTGAAGGGGAAGTGCCCCTTGCAAGGTCTAGGGATAGCACCCATAGAGCACTCCCTATCGCGATACAAGGCAGGGTCAAGGGGAAGCACCCCTGTAGGGGCCCAAGGGTAGCTCCCCCAAAACCTCTCACAATTCTTTATTATTTTATAAAGGCATTGGGTATTATTTTCTATTGGCTGATAGAAAAAACCCTATTTTTGTAATCAACATAGCTCTTGATAAAAGGCTATGGGTTTGGGTTTCTATTGACATTGTATTGTAGCATTTGTAACAGTATTGAGTTGTAAATATTACTGGTTGTAATTGGTTCAATTTACTAGATAATAATATTGGACTCTCTATTGGAGGATGTAGCTTGAGTTTGCGTTAACCACGTTAAATATTGTCTCTTTCTATTATTATTTCTATGTTTTTCATTACTCTGTTTAATCTTTATTTGCATTTAATTGATATTTTCTGCATACAATTCCTAACAATATTATCACAAACATCCAGGGTTCAATTTTTCTTCCATCTCTTAAACTAGCTACTCTACTCAACAAAGTTATAATATCTTGGATTTCTTGTTTAAACATAAACCTCTAAATTACCTTGGTCTGTTGTGTAATTGGTTGTTGGCACCATTGAGTGCTCATAATTTCTCTATTACGCTCTTTAGCATTCTGATATGTCTTGGCCTTAGCCTTCATGCCAACATTGAACATCTGTGTGTAAATGGGGAGACCAAATGCGCATATGATTCCTTTCTATGACATATTTGCATAAATTCCCCCTTCTTTCTCAACAATCCTCTTGGTTTGGTTGTAATGATTTATACATAGCATAACTAATTTAGGAGCCTCCATTGCTGGTAGAAACCCTCTTGTAGGAAGTAACCCATTTGCCATAACATTATTGTTGCATTGAGAAGTATTCTCTTGTAATAGCCATGAATGGATTTCAATGTTAGAAGACCATCCCATATGGGTGTCTGTAACCACTACATTGATGGGTATGACTTGTGAATTACAATAATTGAATTCATATTCTGTCGTTGCATCATAAGTGCTCATTTTTTGTAATATGTGCTTTGTAATTTTCAGAATATGTGTCTTATGTGTGAGTCAGGGTTAAATTCAACCAAAACTTACATTCATAAAATTTTCAATTCATTTTTTATTAAATTTAACAAATCAGAAAATAATCAAGATTTCAATTCCTGAATGAAAAGTGCCATTATCAAGATCTTCAGCTTGAGAAATCCTTAACAAAGTATCAGTTATTCAAAACATACCTAGTTCTAGTTAATAATGGTGGTCTTTCAGAATGCAACTTCAAAACCCTTGGTAGTTGTATTTTGGTTTCTTGAAATTTACCTCTCCTTGTGCGCCCATGTCATTTCATTAATTCAATGTCTTTAGAAAGTTTTCAATATGATGCAAAGTGGAGTGTTGCAAAAGCAATTGCATGATTGAGGTGGTTCCAAGTACATAGGTAGCTCACCTCCTTCATTAATTACCTATTATTTCTCATTAATTCCTAGAATAAATGTGCAATCATTATAGATTATGATCCAAATCACAAACACCTAGATTTATGTGCTCTCTCACTATTTGAGAAGGAAGACGACATGGTGATTATATGTGGCAATCAGATGATTGCTTGTAAGGTATATACCATTAAAGATATGTGATCGATTGATGATCACTGAGATTAAATCTTTCTAGTATTACCTTTGAAAAATAACAAACACTGTGATCTGGGAAATACCTTCTAAGCAAAGAGAAAGAAAACCAAAACAAGAAAAAAAAACTAGAAACTAAGTCTAAAAGATAAATTGATTTTTTTTTAAATAGACTCTCTAGTCCCCAACTCTTAAGAAAAGGAAACAATAAAATACCAGACTTTGGTAAAAAAGAAATTACTGGGATTGACAACTCTCATCAATGAAATACAGGGCAAAACTAGAATCATATAAAGATACAAATTCTCTTCACATGACTCTAGGATGTCAGTTTCTAGTACATATTAAACATTGTGAGTAGATTGAAACACCAAATCTAGGAAGCAAAAGGATATAATAATATAATTCCAAGTGAAAATGAAAAAAAAGATTAGGAACCCACTGAGTAGCAAAACAAAACCAAAGTGAGCAAAATCAAAAGAGAAAAAAGAAAAGAAAAAAATGGGGGGGTCCACATTTTTCCAAGAGGTAACACAACACCAACCTCTTAATTTCCCTTGGAAATGTGGCACTAAAAATCATAGGTTATTTGTGAGGATACAGTGCCACAAAAACCTTACCTTTGCCTTGACACTACTCTATCAACCATCTCCCAATTATAGTGTGTGATGCTATTTGTTGATATAGTTTCACTATACATAAAGTTCAGTAGATCCATCAGAGCACTCTATTCTATTGAAATTATTCAAAAAGTGACATCTTATTGCTTTGAATCCCTCATGCCATTGGAGAAAAGTTTAAAATGAAAGGAATCTTGGCTACCAAAATAACAAAACCAATGTGTATTGTTTGGATTTTAAATACTATTATCCATGCCCCAAGAAGCAACAATTTGACCATTTGAAAAGTCATCACCCATATTATTTCAAAGCATTCCAATAGAAGTAGGGGATTTTTTAATCATTGATACTACTTCTTAATCATTATTACATTTATTCTTGAACCTAATTCAAAGAGCATGCCAATTATAGTCTTTGTAATCTTAATACCTACAAATTACATTTGCTTGTAAGTTTAAAAAGAAAGCTTCCCAAATTCATTTTGTGAAAATCTGGAAAACATTGCTATTAGACTTTTATACATGCCCCACCCAGGAAAACACAATAGAGGAGGTTGGAAAGAGGGTTTTGGAACTTTATTTTATCATGCCAACTACATTCGTTTGCAAGTTTTGAAAGCTTCTTTTCATAAATATGTATTGTGCATCACCTATAATCATAGCATCCCATGCAGTGACATCTGTTTGAAGCACTCTATTTGTTGTGGAATGTAGATCAATTCTTACACCTTATATTTTTCCCCTATTGCATAATATGTCTAGTAAAACAACCATAACTTAGCTTATTTGTATTAGATTGTAGTAAATTCAAATTCATTTTGATGAATATGTTGTGATCATGGTATTCAATAGATCATATTCCTTTGAGGTATTTTGGTCAATTCACTACCCTTCATGCCTTCACAGTGTGCATGCTTGTTTACCAAATTCAGTGCAACTACACCATTGAAATTTGCATTTCTTTGTGTATTTAATTAAACAGTTTCTTTTCCCTAGCAATGCTTCCACATTTCAATCTCCCATCATCACGACCCTCTAACTGCTAATAGAATTTGTTTGAAGGTTTTAAAAATAACAATTAACAAAATCCCTTTGTATGTAGCCAACAGGATTTGTATTCCATGAGATGTAATTTCTTTTGAGGAATTCTACTAATCAGTTCTAAACAGCCTCCTCAAATCCATTTTTTTCTTTCTACATTCATGATTTCAAGATTTGGGGGAATTTAGTCAAAAAGTTCATGCACTTTCCTATGTTTCCACCTTTTGCATTCATTTCTATCAAGGTAGTTGCTACTACAATATCTAATCAATTCCCTTCCTTTGATCAAGTTTGGATGATCCAGAAGATCTAAAAAATCCTCTTTCTTTGTATCCCACAAACAAAAAGTTCTTTGAGGCATCTCTTCAAACCAAAAAACTCCCATGCCTTGCTCTGAAGTTTTAAAACCTTTTCATCAAATTAAATTTGTGCACATTCTATAATCATTTCATTCCGTGAGATGCCAACTCTTTCTCATTGCATTTCATGGCATGATATCCTATTGAGGTCAGGGAAAACTTTAAGAAACCCCCACTCGGTGAAGGTGTAAAATCCTAATGAATCTTTTATACTTCCCGATAAAAATATTAATTTTAGTGGATTTTTTTTATATTTCGTGAAAAAAAAGTCCATTGGCAAATCATTTCTAATTGCTAGAAGTCTATGGAAATTCTTCGCAAAATGCAAATTTTTTAAAACCACTAAAATTTTTCCATTAGTGATTAAAATCTATTTTCAAACAAATAAAATATTTTGATTGGCAAATTAAACCTATTTTCAAACCAGAAAAAAAATTTTGTTGACGATTAAAACTTTTTTTTCAAACTAAAAAATAAAATTCATTGGCAAATTAAACCTATTTTCAAATGATTAAGAAATTTTGTTTTGGTGAATTCAACATAATATCAAACTATTAAAAAAATACATGAAAATAAAGATTATTTGCCTCATTATTTTCATCAACCCTCCAAAAATCACCTACATCTATAATAGTTTTTTCAAAAAAGAATCTTAACATGCTTAATAAAAAAAAAAAGTAACACTATCCAACTAAAACTAGTTCCAAAACTATTTGTATCTACGTTACATTTTTCAACAAGCAAAAAATTTAGTACTATTCTTGCATTAATTCTGCAAAAACCCTACAAAAAACTACAAATTCTACACAAAGTGTGTTAATTTATCTTCGCTTCCTCGCATTCTATCCTTTTTCTTTCATACACTTTTCCTCCACTTTCACCTGTGCTTCCACCTTCATCAGATCTATAAAGAGCTTCAATGCTTCCTAGCCTAACCTTGCTTCTTCCTTGCATTGATTTTTAATCTCATCCTTTGGCCAATGCACAAAAGGGATGCATCCTTCTACCCCTTCTAGTTCCACATTTTCAAAGCCTTCCTGGATGTCGAAACCTTCACCTGTAACTTCCCATTCAAGTATTAATTCTAATCCTTCCAAGAAATCTCTATGCACAATCATCTCCATCACTTCTCTCACTATGCTTGTCGATTCCCCCAAGTCCAAACCCCATGCTATAATCAAGGAGTATACATCCATGTTAGTCCTGTATCTATTCCTTATATTTCCAAAGGATTTCCCCAAAATCATCCGCACACTTTGTGCACACCTCCCATCAGTGAATAAAAACATACCCATTAATCTTTAGTCAGAAGCTTCACCATAAAATGGGTTTAATTGCCTCCTTGAAATCAAAGTGAAGTTGGCCTCCATTTGAAAACTGTTGTAGCTACACCACCACCAACACCACTCTTTCATACTTTATGTGTGCCTTCTTCTCCATGCCAAGCTCTATTATTAACTTCACTAATCAAGGGCTGCGAGGTAATAATTTTCCAAACTCTACACGTATCGATCTTAATTACCCATTGATCCTCTAGTCATGTCCACTTGCTAAAATCTTCCTGCGATCTTCACTTCATAAATGCACCATCCTTTCCACCTTTCCTATATTAACTCACCATAGTCATAGTTTTGTTTCTTTTCCTAACCTTAGTTGCCACCTTTCCTATCTTAATTCATCAAATTTGGGGTTTTGGTGCTTTTCCTAACCTTAGTTGTAAGTATTTCTTTGTCATCTTTGTAGTTTGTAGTCAGTGGGTCGGAGGTTTCAAAAAATTCAAAACTTCAGACTTTGGTTCTAAGGTTCCAAATTTTAGCGACCATGTGACATTATGGACCATGATCGTTCAATGAATTTTCAATGGATGGTTGTAGTTGAATTCCGGAAGTATATCTCTCAAGCACTAGATTTGTGAATTGAAACCTTTGGAATTACACTAGAATCGTTAAATATTTTACCATTTAAATATTGGTGCTCTTGTTTACCATTTCATATTGCCTAAGTCAAATCAAAATATTTTATGATAAATCCTTAAATCTTAACACTTTAATCCTGAGGGTCGAGTCTTGTCAACCTAGTGATGTCCCCATTTTAAATTATGCACATGCATAAAGATTGTTATAAAAGAGGGACTATGAGATGAATTTTTGATGGATGGCTATAGATGTATTCTGGAAGTAAATTCTTGAAGCACTAGACTTGTGAGCTGAAACCTCCTGAATAACACTAGAACCATTACATTTTTATAAATAAATGGTTGAGATTTTATTAATTATTGGTTTCAAAATTCAATATATAGTTTTGACAATTGACAGCTTGTCAGCGTGAGGTATAGTTTGCAACTTTGCATGTAGCTAGCTTGAGGTAACAATTAAGTTGGATTTTTGGTTTGCGTGAATCACAATTATTACTAGTTAGTAGTAACTACACAACCTCACACATGACATGTGTGAGGTGTACAAGGGACTAGGTTGGTAGTGGCACTTTTGGCCCATAAATAAGGATAGTGAGCACAACTAAAATCATTCATTTAATTGTCATAAGGGTTTTCATTTTGTAGGGTTAATAACTTAATAAGGATTCAAGAAGAAGATGATGCATTATTATTGGGGATGCTCTAAATTATCCTACCTCCAATTATATAGTTATAGAGTAATAGACCAATTTCCTTCAAGTTTAGAGTGGGTGGGAATTGGAAAGAACTTGATTTGGTTTACCTAACTTCTCAGACAGGTTTTGAAGTAGGATGAGGAGCTCTGACAGAGATAAGTGCTATCCTAGTGCATGGAAGTTGCAAGTAGAAGATGGGAGTAGTTTTACTACCCCTCATCGTCTGCATGGTTGCCCAGGAAATTCCCATGCATTTAATTTTAGTTCTCATATTCTGGATGGGAGAAGTTTTACTAGCCTTCATTGTCTGCTTGATTGGCTAGGAGAGTCCCTTGCATTTATTTTGAGACACCATAGCCTACCAGGTAAGCACCATGCATTTAGTTTTAGTGCTCATCTTCTGCATGGGAGAAATTTTACAATCCCTCATCTTATGCATCAGTATGGTTCTAAAAAGGGCTAAGTACATTTTGTATCTGCATGGCTCCCATTTCCCCAATTTGATTGGGCCCCCTTTCCTCATGCATTTATTTTTAGAGCCCATGCCTGACTCGACAAGTCCCATGTTTTTATTTTCAGAGCTCGTGGTTGACCTAACAAGTTCCATTTATTTTTCAGAGATACATGTATCACATTTACATTTTCAACTTTTCACTAGCAGTCTAGGAAAAGCTTGGCGCTTGCTCTTACATTGTATTTGTACTATGTAATAATGTGACATTGTAATTCAGTTGTAATAAAATAAATGGTTGTGCTATTAATGTGACATTGTAATTTATTTTATTAAGTCCTTTGCAAGTTAAGTGATATTAATGGTTCTGCAATGTGTTATTAATGTGACATTGTAATTCATTTTATTAAGGCCTTTGAAATGTTAAGTTTTTGACCCCTTGGCCTTGATGTCAATCCTAGCGTATTAAACTTTAAAGAAAATTTAAAACACATGTTTTAAAGCAAATTTAAAGAAAATTTAAAACACATATTTTATGTTTATTATTTATATCATAAATTAATCAACCATTCAATGAAAATTTCATGTATGGTTGTAGTTGCATTCTAGAATGAAATGCAAAGAATGCTACGCTTGCAAACTTAAACCTCTGAAATCACCCTATAACCGTTAGATTAACAGACATCAATGATTTAGAATTTTTTTGTCAATGTGGGAGTAAATCATTGTTTTTAATGGCTTGTTTTAAATGTTATCACCCATGTACATTGTACTACCTAATTGTGTATTATGTAGTCTGTAAGTAACAAGTAGATGTTTCAGTGTCATTCAGTTTGCTTATCACAGTGCACCACCCTAGTTTGGGTTCCACGGTTCCACTTCCAACAAAGCCATTCCAATAACCCAATTTCAAGCTTCAACGTAGTTTCAACTTCAAGAATAAAAATTCAAAATATAGGTAAGTGAAAGAATTCATGTGGCTACATTTCATCACTTGATGTTACTTAAAATCTTTTTTTTTCAAACTTTGAAGTTTAGGTTTAGGGTTAAGCGGCTCAAGAATTAAGAAAAATTAAGGACTAATAGGGAATTCACAAATTTCATATTGTTGATTATATTAGCATGTCTACCACCAATACCACTAGAGCAATGTTAGATAAAAAATACATTATGCTAAATTGCTTAAAACCCCAAGTTTCACTGATGAATACCATGATATTTATGATCCTAAAACCTATGGTAGGCGTAGCTTAGAACTTATATTTTCATTTGAGAATAAGGCTGCAAAGCAAATGCAATTGTAATTTAATAGTATCAATGCACTATGGGTAACTAGATTATAAGGGCGCATGATGTTACATGAGGTTTTCCCTTGCCCACAATTTATCATAGTCTGTTCCCTAAATTATGATGATAACAAAAGAGAAATTGTTAATAAAGATAACAAAGAAGAATTGTTATCCATTAATGAAAAATAACTTGGAAAAGTGTTGGGCTTGGGGTTTACAACTGAATAATTTGGAAATGTCCACATTGACCTGGAAAATCTTGCTAGTAATTATAAAGCAGTGGATGAAATGCAAAAAAAATATTTCTTAAATAGAAGAGTTCAGGATAGAAAAAAATTGAAAGGTGATCATAAGCCTCCTTATGAGTTGGATATTTTTAAACCATGGGTTCAAGATACTATTTCCATGCTAACATTTTTCCTCATACTAGATAGCAATTTGGAAGTGGGTGCATGCCTCCTTGAAATGGTGTATAATATCCATTATGGTGTTCCACATGCCAAATATAATTTTATTGAGCACATTGTAGAATCCATGCATAAACAATTTTTAATGATTAAAGGAGGTTCCACCAAGACATTTAGGTTCACAACCTACTTGTGCTATCTTTTTCTATTCAAATTTAGAGGAATGTTTCAGACCAACAAGCCTCAGATTCAACCCTATGGTAATAGTAATCATGAGCAAAAGAAAATGGCTCCAGTCTATGAATGGACCACTATTATAAGGTTGCATGATTCTCGAAGGAACTAAAATCATTTTGTAGACTACTTTTTGGCTCCATTTCATCAAGCAATTACAAATACTTTAATGCCTAGATTGCCTATGTCATGTAGAAACTATATTCAACTAGGAAAAGAAATAAAATTGGTTGATTGGTACTTAATGGAGGAATATATTGTGCTAAGATTTTATGGATCAAAAATACAGCCATACAAACTTCCAATACATGTGACATAAATGGTTTTTTCCTTGGAATATGTAAGGAAGATGCAAAGTACTGATGGAAGACACTTTAGCAGTCTAGGGAAGAAGACCTTATTTCCTTCTTTACCTTTTTCATGTGGAGGGATGACATTCAAGAGAAAAGAATTTAGTGTGGCACATGATCTTTTTATTTTTTTTGATTTTGATGCTATCTGTCACTAGCAGTATGATCCATGTGACACCATTAAATCAATGATTGTGCTCAATAAGAATGTTGGAAGTATAATTCAACATCAAAGTAAACCCTTGCTTGAAAACTTGAGAAACAAGGATTCTTGGGATGAGGTCAAAGTAGCAATGGAGAAAAGTGCTGCTGAGAATGGTATTTCTTTTGAACAATTGTTAGCAGAAATTATGGCATTGCATCAAAATACAATTAGGAGGTACAACAATTTTTATGAAAAAAGTCATAAACCATCTAGTAGAGTAAAAATTCCAGACTCTCTAGAGAAGAAAGTTATAGAAAAAAACTAGTCACTATAAAAAGTTACTACCTTTTGGTCTATGAGGAAGGACCTAGGTTATCCAAGAGCTCTTGCAAAGTATGGAGATAACAAAGAATATCTTGAGTTTAGAAAATTATGGAATATAGAACATCCAAATGAACAAGAAGATGAAGAAAGTGATGATGATAGGCAAGAAGAAAGCCATGTCAATTTCAAACTTGGTTTAAGTAAGGCCATAAAAGAAGCATTTACTACAGGAGCAGTGATAGCTAAAAGAATGGGTTATGAAGGTGGTGGTTTGGGGTCCCAAGGACAAGGAATTCCTACAATAATAGATGTACAACATAGAAAACAAGTTGATAAATCTGGCCTTGGAGCTAATAAAGTAGACTAAGGGAAAATAAGTAGAGCGGAAACAATTCAATTTGTTAGAGCTTCAAATCCTCGTCCTCATGTTCAAACACGATCACAACTAGGACATGCCCATGGTGGAGGGCTTAGTGCAACTGGCACTGCCTCTAGTGGTGGTGGTATGGGTAGTAGTACTAGTAGTGGTCAACATGTGCTACAACAGAAAACTACACACAAAAGGACAACAACACAATATACCAAAGAAACACCAAGTGATCAAGGCATATAGAAGAGGCAAAGGATTTTGACAGGTCCAACTCTAAGTCATACTGCCAATGGATCCACCACAACGGAGTTATTTCTAGGTACTCCCCCAATGCCAGTTAGTCTAGTTGTGACATCAATAGAAACTATAAGTACTTGTATTCCTTTGCCATTCAAGCATTCCATTGTTCCTGCAACCCTGGGTTTTAATTACATTGAAGAGTTTGAAAAGAAATCAGAATTGAAAAAAAAGGAAAAGAAGCAACTGATGGAGAGTGCATCTGCTCTAACTTCAGAACCTACAACAACCATGGTATTACCCACATTTGACAAAAGTAAAGAAATCATGGAGTACACAATTCTTGTTCCCACAGTTCAAAACAAACTAGCAAATTAGATGGCTCCATTTGAATTCAATGTGAACAATTTTCAATTGGATTTTTCTGGACTCAAAAATAGTGACAAAATTAATGTATCAAAGAAGAACAATGAATTGGTGTACACATCACTGCTAAAGCAAGATAGAGTGAAAAAAAGGTTGTAGACTCAAATTGAAAAGTTACAGGAAGACCTAGCAAATGAGAAAGCAAAGAGGATAGCAGCGGATAACAAGAGCAATGAATTAGAAAAAAGAATTAAAAAATCTACCTCTACATTAACAAGCAAAGAGGATAAGTAGAATGAGACTGTAGTGAATGAACTAAAGTAAAGGCTAGATGAGAGCAACAAGAAATATGATGAGGAAAAATCCACTTCATAAAAATTAAGACTAAGCATTACAAATAGAAATGCATAGTGGGAACAAAAATTGGAGAAGGAGAGAAAAAGAAATGAAAGATTGGAGGTAGAGTTGATGGGAGAAAATAATGAAATTAAGTCTTGTCAAAATAAGTTATCTTCATTTTGTAGAGAAACAATGAGGCATGCAAAACAAAAAATCTAGGATGAAATAATGTAGGGGATTGATCATTTGTGGGACATGTTTCAATTGATTGATGCTATCAGACAACATCATAAGAAGCTCAACAAATATTTAATGTAGAACAAAAATGTGCTAGCATTAGAGAAATCAACAAATCAAATTCAACAAACAGTCTACAAAGCTAGTGACAATGTTTTGAAATCAAAAGGGATTACTAATCGGCTTGCTACATCAATGACATTGTCATTTGTCATTGAAAAGTGTTTGAGAATGCGTGACATAGAGAAATATTTGCATTTGGCTATAGACAAGATGAAGAAGCTGGATGAAAAGTTAAGGAACTTCACAGAGCTTGGTTTACCAGAGGCTTTTGACACAAATGAGTGATTCATTGGATGTAATGATTTTAGAAAGAGGATGGTGGATGCAAGGAAGATTGATTTGGACTAGTTTCCTCAGAACCCATATGTGGTGACCTATTTGGATTCCATCAAACCATTGCTAACCCTGAATGCAAATTTGACTGAAGAATCCAAGACAGGTTCCAATTTGAATCATGAATTGTTAATAAATCTTCAAGTCAAACAACATCAGTTAGAACAAATGAAAATTCCAACACTTGAAGAGTGGAAGTTGCTAGAAAAGGTGATACAGTGATTTAATTTTTGATAACATGAGTTTCCAAATTCCAACTCAACTCTGTACAGAGTTGTCTTTCAGCAAGATTTTTCATTTCCAATTCCTCTATGTATTCCTTCATGCGATACAATGATAATCAATTTAAAAGCTCAAATTCAAACTTTAGTAATGTGTTGATGTTCAATTATCTGTATTATTTATTATATCATTTGAAGAAAAATTCTGGTAGTGGTTTCAACTTCTAGATACACTTGTTATTATGTTCATTGTTGTATATGCTACTAATACTACTATTAATATGTTATTAATCTAATAAGAATTGAGTTGAGTGATGAATCATTGAGCACATGCTCAAGTTTTTCTTTTAACACAATTAAAATATGAACTATAAGGTGATTTTAATTCTAGACATAAATAATCTTAGTGAAATTGAATTACAATTCACACATCAATACTCAATCTCCATGAATCCTTAGCATATCCACTAAAAATTTATATGAATTCATTTTATGGATTATCTATTATTGGAATTGGAATGATGGATTTTTGGTTAGTTTCATTGCTATGGTTACTATCACTCAAATTTGTGGTTTTGGTGCTTTTCCTAACCTTAGTTGCTAGCCCTCAGAGTTTTATAACCTTGTTGCAGAGCTCTAAATTTTCATAACTCTCTGATTCCCCGACATGGTTGATGGTTCACTTTGTTGAGTTGCAAGTCTTTCTTGTTTATCTTTCTAATTGGTGGGTCAGTGGTTTGGAAAACTTTGAAACTTCAAACTTTGGTTCTAATGTTCCAAGTTTAAGTGACTACACGACATTATGGACTTATCTTTCCTTAACCTTTCAAAGGCACCGTCATCTGACACCTCATTGAATACTATGTACATAATAATGTAAAATATAAACTACAATATAAAATATAGAATATCACAATTTCATGGAATACAACATAAAATATCATCAACTACAATTTGAATTTGGAATATGATTCATGAAGTGCAATATAAAATAAAATATCATGAAGTGCAATGGTTCACAATTTCATTGAATACAATATAAAATATCATCAACTACAGTATGGAACAATGGAATCTGATCATGGGATCCATGAAGTGCAATATAAATACCTAAAAGCTGCTAATTCTCTTGAATCTCTTCCATTTCCCAAATGGACTCAGGGTCCTCAAACTGACATTCATCATTAGATAAAGTAAAAGAGTCGTCTTGAATTTGATTCAAAGTCTACTCTTCATTTTCTTCAGCCTGTGTCTCAAATTCAACATTCATTGTGTCATTTTTGTCAATGTCATTTGTTTGAGTCCCATTGCCACTGGAAGTACCACTAGTACCAGCCTTTGGAATTTGAGTGTTGTACAACCTAGTCCATCTTCTTTCACATGTGGACCTCTAGATTGTGAGTTCCCTTTCAAAAGGAAAATTTCTGACATTATATGTAGTTCCTTTCATCCTCAAGCAATTTTCAAAATTATTGTCCAATTTTTTTCTTAACTTTGATTTCAAAAACCCCAATGTATTGAAAACTCTCTCATCCTCCACTAACCCCAACATCATTGTTTGACATAAATAAGAAAGTTTGAAATATTATGATATCGAACCACACAATATTTCACTATGACCTAAGTTTGTCCAAACCTTTTTTATTAATCTTGGTTCAAAGGCCTTGTCCTTGCTCATGGATTTATACTATTCTTCATAGCTATTGCAAAATCCCTACATTTTTTTCTAAGCATAGCTTCATCTAAAATTCCTTCTATTTTTTGCTCATTATATGTTATAGTTTTTGAAAAAAATTCGATCAAGATTTTTACCTGAGCATGAAAATATTTTGGGTTATCTCAGTTTTCCCAAAATTGAGGATACACAATACTCATGGATTCAATTATTTCATGTCAAGGGAATCTTTCATGAATCTCTGAGGAAAGATATTTTGCAATTTCCTTCAAATTATCACCAACAGATTTAACAATGCCTTGAAAACATTCCTTGTTAACAACTACTTCTTTGCTAGAGCACCTAGCTATCTTACATTGGTACATTTGTATCTCATATCCACATACATAGATGCATAACTATTGACTTTCATTAAACTATAAATAATTATCAGGATCATTCAAATCAGTAATTTCCTACCACATGAAATAGGCCATCTTGTGTTGGATCTAGATATAGATGATTGAGGGCCAAGCATGTATGTTTACGTAGATTGGCATATTCATTAATATACATAGTTATGTCTTAAGCTTTCTCCACAAGCTCGTTCATCACATCCAGCATGGGGAGAAGACTAGTTAAAGTCAAGAGTGTCTCTATATCACTTAACCTATGTAAGAGGTCAGGAGCTTTGTTTACTATGTTGCGATTTTTGTACATCACTCCAATCAAGGATTGATATTCTGAAAGAACTCATTGTGATGGTCCATGTAGGGAGATCTATCTGGTATTGACATCCTTGAGAAGTTTGTTTCCTGGTGTTATTCCCTTAGCAAAATTTTGAAATTTTGTAAAATGTTTAGGACTTCGATAGAAGTATGTGTGGATCTTGCAGACTGAATTTTTGAATTTTGATACTGTAGGAAACTTGCTTACAATTTTGAATGCTAAATTCATTATGTGGGCCATGTAGTGAATTCCAATCATGTATGGTGCACAAGTAGTTTGTAGCTATATGCATACACTATTCCTTTGACCTTGCATCATTGTAGCTCCATCAGCTCCTACACACACCAACTTTTTCTAAATTGTCAACTCATCCATACCTGTAATTTCATTCAAAGATTTTTTGACTAGTTCAAATATATTTTGTGATGTTGAACTATTCTTCATTTTATGAACAAAAAGAAGATGAGTTTGGTGAACATGTTGTTGTATAGTATACAAATTCATACAGACCAAAGAAGTATTGTCTACTATAGTAACTTCATCTAAAGATAATGCAATGAAATTTGACTCTTTTACTTTATCCTTTAAATCTTCCTTTTCCACTGTAGCAAGACAATTTTCCCAATCCCATCCATCATTTACCGACCAATGTGAGTAGGGATAGTGAGGAACATTCAAATAAGATAATAAAACAGAATATTCTGGGTAGTCTATCATAGGACGCCCTCTTGAAAAAATATGAAAAAGAACACTCATCTGAATTTTTTTTGACATATTTTCTCCTTCTATTGCTTTTCCAAATTGGGCCTCAAGTGTACCTTTACATGCAACAATGTTTGAAATTATTTTTTCATGCTCTTCATAATTCACGACATACCTAACATGAAGACATTCTTCCTTTCATTTCCATTGTATGAATGATTCTTCCTTTCCATCTATAATTTTTTTTTCATAAAATTTATCCATATACTTTTCTATAGTGTCACTCTTTAGCTGCAACATCTTGGCTCTTCCACATTTCCAACTAAAAATCTTACATTTGGCCAATGTTTCCTTTTCAATATCATTTGCATTGTCAATCCCCATTGGTACCATGAATGGGTATTTTGACAGCCAACCAAGTTGAAAACTCCTTGTCATTTCCCATTCGTGCCCCCTTTTTGGTTTATTTTTCATTTTTTTGCTACCAACATCATCATCCTCATCCAAGTCAATTATCTAATTTTGGCTAACTAGGCCCAGGGTATCACTTTGAACATCTTTTACAGTATTGCTATCCTGATTTGATACATTTTGATTTAAATCAATGATAATCTCAACTTGACCTTCCGGTGGTAGTGAGGAATTGGGAATGCTACCAATATTTGGTGGAAGAGTTGATGATGTAGCTCCATCTTAACCTAATGGATCAAAAGCTTTTCCAATTCCAAAGTAAGACTATATGGTACATCTAAGTTTTTTGCATTTTGATGGCCTCCTAGTCTCTTCACCACTCTAAGGAGCCTGAGGAGTAGTAGGAGTCTCTTCACCACCCTGAGGAGCCTGAGGAGAGGCAAGAGTCTCTTTACCACCCTGAGGAGTGGTAGGAGTCTAAGGAGTGGCAAGAGACTTACCAGCCTAAGGAGCAGAAAGAGTCTGAGAAGTGGTAGGAGTCTCTTCACCACCCTGAGGAGCGGCAGGAGCCTTACCCTTGTTGCTCGAGTCACATGACATATTGATCTATGATTCATTTCACATATTCATCTCTCACTTCAAATAAAAATTGGAAAAATGTCTTCTTGTTTAAGGATAGAGAATAATAATATAGATCCCATTCCCTACTCAATATCATCTTTAAGACTGAAGCAAGAATAGAAAAGAGATAAAGAAAAAATATTATTATAACTAATAACACTATGAAGAAATGATCACTCACCTTTTAAGTCTACATTTTCGGCTTTGGCTAATTTCCAAATAAATGACACTTTTGATTGTATTTATTTCTATGCAAGGAATGGATTAATAATATTCCTTTTAGTGATTTATCAAAGATTGTGTGAATGGAAATGCAATAGGAATTTATAAGTAGTGTGATAAGTGTTGTTCTTTAAAAATGGTGTAGAATCACATATCAAATTTAATACCATGGAATACAATATATAACTTTTGGATTTTCCTAAACTTAGTCACTAGTCCTTAGAATTATATAACCTTGTCATGGAGTTCTAAATTTTCATAACTTCATGATTCCCTAACTTGGTTGATGGTTCACATTTTTGAGTTGTAAGTCTTTCTTGGTCATATTTCTACTTGGTGGGTCAGAGGTTTTAAGAACTTTGAAACTTTAGAGTTTGGTTCTAACTTCCAAGGTTCACTTTGTTGAAGCAAGAATGGAAAAGAGATAAAGAAAAATTATTATTATAACCAATAACACTATGAAGAAATGATCACTCACCTTTTAAGTCTATGTTTATTTCATGGTCAATGTTAAAGGAGAAGTTTTGAATGAATTTCTCAGCCAGTTCACCCCATGATTTGATGCCATAGTCTAGACCTAAAAACCACTCAAGTGCAATTCCTATAAGACTTCTTGGAAATATTCTCATAAGATAAGTGGGGTCATAGGAGACATCAATGCACATGGTCAAAAATTCCCTTATGTGTTCTATCAGATTGTGTTTTCCATTGTACTTGGGCAGATTCAGTATGACATACTCATGAGGGAAAGGTGTCATGTACAATGATTTATCAAAGGGAAAAGGGAATATGTCCTTTGCTAAAAAGGTTTTATTAGTTGAAACCACCATGTTATCCATTTGTGTTTGTAGTGCATACATTTTTGTTTGCAAGATGTCAACCTAGGTTAATCATGTGTTGGGCGGATTAGGTGGATCTATGTATGTATTCTGAAATCCAAGGTCTTGTGATGGGTTTTGATTGAATGTTGGTATGTGAAGTGGATTTGGATTCAGAATGTTAGTGAAAGTGTGTTGATTTGGAATCTGTGTGAATGGATTTTGACTTGGAATCTGTGAGAATGGATTCTAATTCAGAGTCTACGAAAATGGTTTTTGACTTGGAATGTGTGAGAATGGATTCTAATTTAGATTATATGAAAATGGGTTTTGACTACCATATTGGAAAGAGGGTATGTCTCCTATCTATGTAATTTGTGGTATAGCACTAGTGACATGGACACTAGGTATAGCTATTGTATATGGTATGGTACCGCGAACACTGACATTTGGTGTAGGACCTACTGTTTTAGTTCTTTTGTTCCCAACAAGAGGACCAAAGGGAGTAGATGATGATGCTCCTATAGTGAAATGAGAACATGGTGTCATGCCAAATGTACCGAATGGAGACGTATGGACTATCGTATTCTGTGTAGGTATGCCAAATGGTATGGCTATATTTACCTGAGGTATAGTGATACTAGTAGTCATTGTGTTTGTCCCTTGTGTAGGTTGAGTTTGTAAGGTGCTAATATCAAATCATGTGGGTAAGGTGGCACCTTTAGTTAGAAATTTGGCTAAGTATCATTGAGGATCATTTGCTAGGTACTCATCTATAAAGGAGGAAAACTTAGGGTCTTATGCAATAGCCTCTATGTCTTCCACTCTAATGTGTCCTTGAGTCTCTCTAGTGGTGAATTTGTCCAATAAAGTCCTATATGGTCTTGATGAGAAAAATATGATGAATTCATTTGGGTTCAACATCTTTTCTCTCTCATTTCTCTTAGACCTAGTTTCAACCATGTAAGATAATCTCAATATGCAAGGAATGCAAAACTACATCTATGGATAGTATGACTGTAGTCTATATTTTTAGGATTTTCTAGATGCAAATAAGGAATGTATGCAACTGTATTTTTGGTATTTTCTATGTGAGTAAGGTATGTCTAATATGATGCTTGTCTAGGATGATCACAATCTAAATATGAAAAATCTAAGCAAGCTTCTAAGGTAATCAATTGTGTGAACCTGAGATGAGGTTACAAACTACCTAAAGTATAACCAAGGCATCAATTTAATTATGTCAAGGAACCTATGTAGGACAAGGACCAAAGATATGGTGAGCTCCCTAACTAGATTGATGAGCTAGGAGAACTCACTTTAGGAAAAAAATATATGATGATGGGACTAGGTTCAATGACATATTTTGTTGACACAATGGTTTTTCCAAAGTGTCGAAAGTGGACCTATTCTAAAGTTTGTAAAAGTGACTATCCCAAAAGTTTTATCTAAAGGTAATATGTACTCTAAAATGAAAATAAAACTCAGAATTAGGACAACTATAGTTCTGACTAAATGATACCTAAAGGATGCAAAATTGAGAAAATCATTTTAGGGTCATGTCCAAGGACTTCTATGAAAAGATAGATAAAAGACTGGTATGACTATGCTGACTAGACTGTGACTATGAATTCTAGTTTTCTACTACTTAGGTAGATGCATTGTAGAATGTGATAGATGTAATTATGTTTCTCAGTTGTGGTTTTTTGGTAATCAGTTGCAATTTTTTGGTAATGTTTAGTATTTGGTATCAGACAGTTGTAGTGTAGTCTCTGATAGATATGACTCATGATGGAAATTGTAACGCAAATTGTAATAGATGTGGTTTTTATAAATAGTGACTATACTGGTAAAAGAAGGTTGTTTCTGTGATAGGGGAAAATGTGTCATTCTAGATATCAAATGCAGCTCACCTAATCAGATGTGTCACAGAAGGTATCAATTGTAGTTTTCCTATAACAAGGGTTCTAGCAGATGAGACTAAATTATCAGATGTAGCGTAATATGACACAGATGCGATTTTTTCTGAAAGATGTGACTTTAAAATTAATAGATGCGACTAAAAGTTAAACATATGCAACTTGATAGATCAATTGCAACTTTCTGGTGAATAGTTGTGACTCTGTTTGACAGTTGTAGTTCTCCAGTGAATTTGGAGATACAATGACTTTGTTTTTTGATCAATTTTTGGAAAAAAAGACAATTATAAGACAATGTGTTTTTAGTTTGACTTTGGACTCAAAGAACGTTTATATTGACAACAGACAAGCACATCCTAGGCTATGTAGGATAGTATTTACTGAATTCTCACATGGGTTTCCCCAGCTACATTTATTCAAGGTAGATGACTAGTAGCTTGACCCCATTGGCTCCCCTCCATGGCTCATTAATGTCATTCGAGGAAGCTAGGATATAGAACCCATGAACATCCCATGGAATACCTTCATCTCTACATATGAACCATAAAGATGTGAGATGGCATCACAGGTTTGACCTACTGTACCAATCCATAGAGAGATTTTGGATGCTACAAACAAAGGTGTTTAATTAAGGCATTCCCTTAATAGGGCATGATCCATGCAATGAGAGTCCCCTTTCGAATCCATCTCATTGAAACCATACACATGATTCATTGGGATTTCCCCAAGAATCTACTATTATATTCTGACTAGAATTCCCTTAGGTTCAGGGTGCTACCACTCTAAGTCATCCTGAGGTGAGTAATTTTTCCCACCTGGACAGGACCAATTTCTAGAGTCAATAACCATTTCTCTTCCACCCAGGATCACACAGATGCACAAGGGGAGAGGATACTTCGATATATTGAATCATGAGGGTAATAAAAAAATTGTGCTTTCACACCAAACATAGTAGACACTTGTTAATTTTAATCCAAATGAAATATTTTTTACACTACCAAACAATATGTTTCAAAAATTTAACTATGGTCTTCGATATGCATCCTCTAGAAAGATTCATTATTAATTTTGATTTTGATCTTTGACTATTGATTTGCAAAAACTTCATTAACTCCTCAAGCCACACACTAAAAATAGAAGATTAACACAAATAAAAACACGAAAAGAAGGCTATAAATTGAAAATCTAAACCTAAAATTTTACCAATCGGATGTATCATTTTTGCTGTCAAATGTGTCATGGGATTTTACCAGTCAATTGTGACTTAGAAAATAATAGATGTGTAAGCCTTTTCAGATGTTTCACTTCTGATATAAGATGCGATCAAGTAAGTCAATTTTGTTGTTTCTGATATTAAATGCGGTTTAGTATTTTAGTTGCATCATTTCATCAAGTAGCTACATCTTTGAATGTTAATTGCATCGTTTCATCAAATAGATGCATCATTCCATATAAAAAACTGTAAAAATCAAATAAAAGTCTTCATGTTGGGTTCACCAAATGTAACATCTAGGAAATACAATGAAAGGTCAAATGGTACACAATAATGCGATCTAAGATCCAATGCAATCTAAGTTAAACAACAAAGAACAAAGGAAAGCTAAAAATTAGATAAACTGAAGAATCTTAGCCAATATCTACATAATTCCATGTATAACCTTGATTTCCATTGTCCATTTCACCGTTGTAGTATAATTTCCCTCATATTTCTCTATGCAAGTATAGTCTATGATAGTGATTTAGCAAAACATCAAAGATTTAGCTAATAAATATTCTTCCAAAAGTCATAAGATTTTGATAGAGATTAAAATGATGAAAGACAGATCAATTTATAAAAAATTGATCATTCGAATGATAGGCAGGATCGAAAGATCGATAGATGGTTGAGATCAAAAGATTAGACATGCATTATGTTAGCTCTCAAAAATGTAGGTAAGAATACCTCAAGAGGTTGCCAATCTCTTGGTACATTTTAGGGTAATAGAAAAATCCAAATGGTTTAAGATTTCTACTCTTTAGGTGCTGCTAGACCTAGGCAGGTGTACCTATATGAATGAAGCAGACTTAATGTGCTTATCTTTCTTGAAATGTTTCACCCACAATGGCAGATGTGAGTGGAAAAATAAAACTAAATTTGGTATAAATTGTATACAATATTCAAAGCTAAATCCTAATATGCTAAGTTAACAGATGTAAAGAAAATGAATGAATCTAAAAGGTGAAATGTAGAGACTACTTCCTTATTGGGTATGCGGAGTCAAATGAAATAGAAATGGACAACTTATTTCTAGAGAACACTCAAATTGTTTGGCATATGTTTTGTTTATAACTTGTATAAACATGCAAGACTATGCTTACTAACCTCTTCTTAATGATCTAGATGAATTTCTCTGATTACTGTGTTTAATCAAAAGGATTTAATCTCTCCTTGAAAGAACTAGTTAATTAACCACATAGATACAACAAATGTGCACTAATAAACTAAATATAAACTTGTTATACCAATTTAAATAACCATAAAAGAAAATCCTGTAGACAAATTTAATAATACTTTCAATAAGCACAATAGACAATTGACACCAGAAATGAACCGCCACATCAACTAATTTTCATTGAAATCTCCATTTGAAATCATGCATCATAGTCTCTGATCTGAAAATTTTATTCTACTATATCCATTTCTAATCTATCTACTGTATCTAATCTAAATTAATTCCTAATGTCCTCCTTTACAATAGAAAATGGATTTTTACAAATTTTTGTCTGAAAAGACACATTTCTTCACATTCCAAATGTTGGCCAACAGTATTCAAGTTTTATTTAACATGCACCAAACACTCGCCAAGACATCCCGTAGTCATACAAAAGGCCAATGTCTCACCGACAATCATCCTGCATCCTTTGTGTTTCGTTGTGACCTCTATTGTCAGGGAGACATCCTACAGATGATACTTTATCTCACCAAGATGTGCTCTTTAGTGTATTTTCTGGTCGCTAAGACAATTCTAAGTCAGGAAGAGGTTTCATAGAACACCTTGTGTCATACTAAAATACCCCATGGTTCATTCATGTTGCTGAAACATGATCATTCTCTCACTGACAAAACACTTCGGCATGACAAATGGGTCAGAAAGACTGTATAACCTTACCCGGATAACCTTTGATAGGATTCCCCTACGCATGTCAGTGAGATCAGAGCTACTCGCCGAGACCTCATTCCGAATACCCCTTGTAGAATCCCATTGTGCAATGTTAGCGAGACCTGATGCATTCACCAAGACTTTACTTTGATGTACTTTAGTCTCACCAAAGTGTATATCCTTATCACCGGTCGGTAAGACAATTCAAATTCACCAAGACCTCATCTTGAAGAACAGACTCTCACCAACAGGCTCCTCCTGTTGCTGGTTGGGGAGACAATAAGATCTCACCAAGACCTCATGCCAAATACCATTTGTTTGGCCAAAGTATGTCCATGTGCACATGGTCGATGAGACATGACCCATTCGGTGAGACTACTTACTAAAGACATAACTCATGTTGATACATCGTTCTATGTGCCAGTCACTGAGACATAATGCAATTGGTAAGACCTCACCTCGAAGTCTTTGTCTGGCCGAAAATAATTCTTTTGAGTCACCGAGACAATGAAAATGTCCTGCCGAGAGGTTCTTGTAGGTAAATTTTGATCGTTGTGACATCCCTAAGAACTTGCCGATAGGAAACAACATACATATATTAACAAAAAAGCATTATGGGATGGGGAGACCATGATCATCTCATGCTGATATGGACAATTATGTGAAATACCCAAAGCTAGATGTATTTTATGGGATAAAAATGGGAAAAAATGTGAGAAAAATATTATAAAGAGAGGCCCTAAGCATATGAGGAGGACTCGATTGGAAACTTAGGGATATGAAAATCTTGTGAAATTATTCATAATTTTACAGTTCTAATAGTGGCTCTGTCTAGGGATGAATGATTGTGAGATCATTGCAAGGATCTAGATATTTGGGTGAGCAGACCAGACACAAGATGATGAATCAGTGAGAAAAATGGGAATGGAAAACAAAGTGAAATGGAGATGAACAAAACCCTAAACTACTATGCATGGAAAATAATATTGAAGAGGATCATCAAGAGTTGTCCATGCACTAGCAACCCTTAATCCTCTCTGTTTTAACTTCATCAGTTTTGAACTATTATCATTTGAAACTCAAACCATAAATGATGGTTCAAGGCCATCCAAAAGAAAGGCCCATACTTTCCTCTGTCAAACACCTAGTTTTTCCTTGAGTTCATCAGATTCTTCTTGAAGATATTCATGCAGTCTTCCCTATCACTGTTATTGAAATTTTTCATAGAATCATCATGCTCAACCTGGCCCAAATCCCCTTCACCATTCTATAATTCAAAATTTCCATCATCATGGGACAAGTATTTGTTATCTTTAACATATAAAGTACATGCATATTCAATGCAAAATTTCCCATTATCTTTCTCACTGTTATGAATTACAAAACATTCTCCCAGCTATACTAAAAATTCACCATTAGATTGCTTGTCATGAGAAAAAATTTATGTCATATCAACACTGTTTGAGGCAAACAAGTTTGAAACCTTTTGCACCTCTTCAGTATCACCATTTGGAAATGATAGTGGAATATGACTCGTATCTTCAATATCATGCATATATGAACCAATCGAAGTTGGACTTCTATCCTCCTTCGTATGAAAATAAATGTTTTCTCCACATGAGTCAAAAATTTCAAAATCACATATCTCTTCATGAATGGACAAAGATTCTAGATCAACTTCAAAGGTTTCTCCATCAATTCGAGAAATGCACTGGGAGTCATATGAATCATTACAAAAAGAACTTTCACTATCAAGACAAATGTAAGCTGGACATAAAACTTCAGAATCATCCTTGTGTTCACATCTCTAATATTCAATAGTTAGCAAATCTAAAGTTTTCTCACTACTGAGTAAACATGTTTCTTCTTTCATATCTTCTATTATTTATCCCTCTTCTTGATCTCCACAAGATCTAGAAATATCTCCTTGTTGTAAATCAAGATCCATAGCTTCATCTTCATAATTTGAATACTTATTGGATCCCTCATAACATACACTGCTTCCCCTGTCACAATCTGTTATGCAAGAGAAATATCTTGTATCTTCATCTTCCTCATGCAAGCCATCATATGAACCATTTTGACTTGTACTTGTCTCATCTTCCATCAGCTGCATTGTTTAATCAATTTCTCTATCTTCATCAATGATTTCACCATTATTTTCATATCTTTTCCTATCCATAATGTATGTCCATTCATCTATTTGATCAAAATAAATTGGTATGCATGATTCAGGCCAATATACTAGGTTTGGCTCATACACTTTCATGAACTACAGAATGATCTCAAGCTTACTAGGTGAGAAATTAATAAGTATTCTCCTACAAGTATCTGCCATTCTGCGGAGCAAAGAGCGCCCAAATTCTCCTCCATATCTCCTTATTTCAAAAAAGGCATCCAAGGGGAAAATTCTGCATCCTGTTTCTATGATGGAGTCCTGGCTTCGAGTATAAACATTCTCATCTTCTTCTTCTTCAAGTTGTTGTTTCTAGCATACATATTGCTACAAGTTCCAATTTTTTTGAATCTGTACAAACCCATGGGAAGCCCAATTTGTTGCAGAAAAATTTCCATAGTGCTTGAGAAATTGATCCTAAAATCTTTGGAGAGAATTAATAGAAGCTAACGGTCGGCTATTAAACCAATCCCTAGCTTCATGAATAAGTGACATCACGAAAAGCCTCATGTGTAAATCCTCATATGGCACATCCAAATCTTGGATGAAAGCATTGAAACTCCTTAAATGATCTTCAGTAGAAATTGTGATACTCCCTATAAACTTTGGAACAAGACTTCTCCAACTGCCAACCATAGGGTAAGGGTACCGTTGAAACCTTGTCAGGTCGAATTGTTTGATCATTGTTAGGTATTGATGGGGGTGGTGTTAGGTGGGTACTGATACTAGTATGGTGGACTATTGTATTGTGAATGATGATGTTGAGCATGAAGTGGCTATGGTGAATAAATGTTCTGTTGTGCATGATGTATATCATCTCCACTGTAAAAAAATTCCAATTGTATTACTAGGCGCTTGAGGGGCCAAATACCTTCCTGCATTTGTGTATTCATCCTTATTGTAGAATTCTCCTAATTGTAACAGTTGTTGGTCCAATTGCAGCTTTTTCTTTTTCAATTCTTCAATTCCTCTTATAACCTGCTACTTTTCAAAATACTTTTTTATTCCATACACAAATTCCATTCTTCATCAATTTTTTACTAGAGTCACCACCTTCTTTTCCAAAAGTAGGAAAATGTTTCTTTTTAAAATTATTTCTGATTTTCCCCAGTGGAATCACTCTTTCTAAAACTTCTCAAATTACAAATTTTTCTTTAGTGACTTTATATGATGGTCTTCAACTAGATATTCTGAGATGATCCCCAGCAAAGTCGCTAATTTGTTAGGTGCATGACTCGGATGGGGATTGCAAATGAAACAATTGTGAACCTTTCGTTAAAGAACGATTTTAGAACTATATTGACTCTATGGATGGATAGGCTGGAACTAGATTTTCTAATGTTTGTCCCAAGCAGAGTTGCCAATTTTTTAGCTCTCAAAAACATAGGTAAGAATACCTCAAGAGGCTACCAATCTCTTGGTACGTCTTAGGGTAACTAAAAAATCCAAATGGTTTAAGCTTTCTACTCTTTAGGTGCTGCTAGACCTAGGCGGGTGTACCTATACGAATGAAGCAGACTTAATGTGCTTATCTTTCTTGAAATGTTTTTCCCACAATGGAAGATATGAGTGGACAAATAAAACTAAATTGCTATAAATTGTATAAAATATTCAAAGCTAAATCCTAATATGCTTAGTTAATAGATGTAAAGAAAATGAATGAATCTAAATGGTGAAATGCATAAACTAGTGCCTTATTGGGTATGCAGAGTGAAATGAAATAGAAATGGGCAACTTATTTCTGGAGAACACTCAAATTGTTTGGCATATGTTTTGTTTATAACTTGTATAAACATGTAAGACTGTGATTACTAAGCTCTTCTTAATGATCTAGATGAATTTCTTTGATTACTGTGTTTAATCAAAAGGATTTAATCTCTCCTTGAAAGAGCTAGTTAATTAACCACACAGATACAACAAATGTGCACGGATATACTAAATATAAACTTGTTATACCAATTTAAATAACTAGAAAATCCAACCCTGGAGACAACTTTAATAATAATTTCAATAAGCACAATAGACAATTGACACTAGAAATGAACCACCACATCAACTGATTTTCATTGAAATCTCCATTTGAAATCATGCATCATAGTCTTTGATCTAAAAATTTTATTCTTCTGTATCCATTTCTAATCTATCTATTGTATCTAATCTAAATTAATTCTTAATTTCCTCCTTTACAATCAAAAATGGATATTTATACATTTGTGTCTGAAAAGAAACATTGCTTCACATTCCAAATGTCATCCAATAGTATTTGGGTTTTATTTGACATGTGCCAAACACTCGCTGATACATCCTGTAGTCACACCGAAGGCCAATGTCTCGCCAACAGTCATCCTACATCCTTTGTGTTTCGTTATTGCCTCTGTTGTCAAGGAGACGTCCCACAGATGATACTTCATCTTACTGAGATGTGCTCTTTATTGTATTTTCTGGTCACTAAGACAATTCTGAGTTGGGAAGAGGTTTCATAGAACACCCTGTGTCATACCGAAATACCCCGTGCTACATTCATGTCACTGAAACATGATCATTCTCTCACTGATGAAACACTTCAGTGTGACAAACGGGTCAGCAAGACTATATAACCTTACCCCGATAACCTTTGATAGGATTCCCCTACGCATGTCAGTGAGACTAGAGGTACTCGCTGAGACCTCATTCTGAATACCCCTTGTAGAATCCCATTGTGCAATGTTGGAGAAACTTGATGCATTTGCCAAGACTTTACTATGATGTACTTAAGTCTTATCGAAGTGTATATCCTTATCGCTGGTTGGTAAGACAATTCAAATTTTCCAAGACCTCATCTCAAAGAAAAGACTCTCATCGACAGGCTCCTTCTGTCACTAGTCAGTGAGACAATAAGATCTCACCAAGACCTCATGCGGAATACCATTTGTTTGGCCAAAGTATGTCCATGTGCACATGGTTAGTGAGACACGACCCATTCGGTGAGACTACATAGTGAAGACATAACTCATGCCAATACATCGTTCTATGTGCCAGTCGCTGAGACATAATGCAATCGGTAAGACCTCACCCCGAAGTCTTTGTCTAGCCGAAAATAATCCTTTTGAGTTGCTAAGACAATGAAAATGTCCTGTTGAGAGGTGCTTGTAGGTAAATTTTGATTGTTGTGACATCCCTGAGGACTTGCCAATAGGCAACAACAGACATATATTAACAAAAAGGCATTATGGGATTGGGGGACCATGATAATCTCATGCCGATATGGACTATTATGTGAAATACTCATACTTAGATGGATTTTAGGGGATAAAAAAGGGTAGAATATGAGAAAAATATTATGAAGAGAGGCCTTGAGCATATGATGAGGACTCGATTGGAAACTTAGGGATATGAAAAGTTTGTGAAATTATTCAGAATTTTATAGTTCTAACACATTACGATAGCTATTAGTAGTGACATGAGTGATACAAATTAGAAATAGAAATAAAGATTAAATAAATGATTTAATCTTTGAGTTTGGTATTTGAAAATAGAAGAATAGTCTTTGCATGAAAAAGATAAAGATAGGATTAAAGCAACTCTCTGTTCAAATGCACACACATGATTTAATTAATTAAATAAAGATATTTAACTAATACACATGTACATGCAAATGAGTTAGAACTAGATGATTGAATGATATAACAAAGAGTTTATTCATGCAAGCAACTTAGACATTAAATCAAGAGTTAACTGATCGATTTAAATAGATCTTGAGTTGACTGAGAGGGAATACTTAGATAACTTACACAATTATCTAAATATAGAGGAATGTGTTAAAATAGAGTTTATGAATTAAATAATTCATTTAATTCAAGATTTGATATTTGAAGAATAATTAAGTAAATAAGATTTATTTAATTAAGTGATGAAGATATTAAATGAATAATTAAATAAACAAAGAATTCATTTAATTATAGTCGAAATATGATAAAGGTAAATTAAATAAGAATTTATTTAATTGAAGGACAAGGTTAATTAGTAACATAATTAAATAAAAATCGTTTATTTAATTAATCAAATAGAATAAAGAAAAGTGTGAATTAATTAAATAATTAAGATTATTTAATTAATAGATTAAATGAAGACTTTAGAAAATAATTAAATAATTGACATTATTTAATCATGACCATAGAAATACGAATTATAAAGAATATTGAAGTTGTCGGCTTAGACCAGATTTCGGTGTCTACATTTTCCCCTCTTTGATACAATATCATTTTGGCATTATGTAAAATAAAATCAATCAAAAATATGCCCTAGTCATGCCCCGATGTAAAACAAGTGAAGGTATGCCCCCTCGGGAGAATTGACAAATTTTCAAAAAAAATCAAAAAAAATTGGAAATAATGTCGATTAGTCAATTTGATAGCCAGAAATGCAATGGAGTTGATGGATTTGAATTTGGAAGTGTTAGGGATGGGTACATGTCGATTAAAGTTGGAAGTTTATGCAACCAGCTAGAAGAAATGCCACCAAAACCCTAGGTATAAATAGAAAATGGGGTAAAAACCAATTCATTTTTACCCACATAGCTTTGAAATTTAAGATTTTTGTTTTGCACCCTCAGTGAAGATGTCTCCTGTTCCACACACCCACCATCGAGCGTACATGATCTGGACCTTTAGGTGACCAATCAGCATGGACCCCCCAGTATGTACTTGGATCTTGACTTTTGAATTTTTGGTTTTCACACTTCTTTATGCATTTATTTGCATTTTTTGTCATGCGTCACTTTACTGAAATTCACATTTGAATGCGTAATCAATGCATTTGCATGCAGATCAACGCATTTGTAAATTCACGTATGATTCTTAGCATAGGTGGTTAAAATTTTGACGCATTTTCTTTTCCTTTCAACACATATGAGAAATAGTTACGCATTTGTATTTAGAATAGACACATGTAGATTATTGTTACGCATTTGAAAAATGATTCAACGCATCTATATTTAGGTTGGATGGTCGTTAATGTAGATTTAAATAGGCACATTTGATTTTGACATGCATTTTCTCTTTCTGCACGCATTTGTGATTTAAAATAACACATGTGACATTTTTACGACGTATTTAGTTTCCTATATCGCAATTGCAATGGAATGAAGTATTTGCAAAATAATGATGCATTTGACTAGCATTTGATTTTGTCACTTTGCATTAGGATAGGTGATTGATTCTAACATGAGGCATGTATAATTCCATTACAGATTGTTTTGGACCCTATGTATATGCGAGAGTCGAGACCATTGACTTTTCACTTCCTAGATAGTTTGTGGAGTGTGGATAAATGATTTTTATGGAATTTGAATCCCCTCCATGTGATAGACATGCCCATTATTCAAGCAAACTAGGATCTACTGATGACTTTATGCAAGCAGTGGCATTCAAAGACTTCTTCATTTCACCTGCCTACTAGAGAGGCAACAATTACTTTAGAGGATGTATATAGGATTCTCATATTGCCGATTAGAGGCACTAGGGTGATGTATGATACTTAGAGAGGATTCTCTAAGATGTGTAGATATTACCCTCACAAGGATACTAGACAGTTAGGGATTGACCATTATGAGATTAGGTGGCATGTATTGGCTTAGAGGTATAGATAGTTAGACTATCTATTGTGTACATTGATAGGTGGTATAGTCCTCCCTGACTGTTGAGGTCATGGATTTCTTATGGGATGGTGAGAGACGTTGGTTGGTATGTTAGAGCATCGGGAGGTGTATGCTTGGGGCCCCTATCTTCTTTCCATGTTATATTTTCATTTGCATGATATAGCCTATCGAGAGGCACCATCTATGAGTTGTAGTAACATGCTCTTGATGGTATGGGTGTGGGAACACATTGCCATCTTTCATCCACTAGTTATGGTTGATGTGCAACATGGAGCACCCTATTCCTTTCATTATGTGGGGGCTAATACTTAGCACCATATGGGAGATACTAGATATTTCAGACATGCTATTGATACCATGGTATAGTTCACATGGAGACCATATTTGGGTTGTCCAGAGTGGTCAGACGAGGATGGTCATTTTCCATATTGCCTTCAGACACAATATCTGATTGGGAGGATTGTTTCATATGTGCATATTATAGAGAGACATTTTCCATATCACGTTTTGCATCAGTTCAGAGAGGCTTAGGATGAGCCTAGAGGACAAGAAGAGTTTGTGAGATCTTCTAGGGAGGTTACACTCTAGGGTGTCAAGATTATTGTGGCAATAGCAGAGGCAGACATTGATACATTGCAAGAAGTGCAGTGGGGCTGGAGAAATGGTTTAGAATATCTAAGTACCATTGAGGCATATGATTAGTAGTGGGTTGTTCATAGACCAATTCCCCTTATAGACCCAAATCAGGATGCACCGGTAGAGCTACGAGGGACAAGACTGTGTGGTAGGCGTGGTAGAGGCAAAGGTCAGAGAGGTGGAGGTGGTCATGGAAATGATGGAGATGGTCATGGAGGTGGTCAACGGGGTGGTGGGAGAGGGAGGCATGGACGGAGGGGATGAGGTCCACCTTTATCACCTATCCGCGAGGAGGGATGGGAGGAGGATGTGTACAAGCTATATATTGGTGAAGGTGAGGAGGAGGTGCATGTTGAGATCGGTAGGGATGAGGTTTATGTTGGAGTTGTTGGGGAGGAGCATGCCATAGAGGAGGATATTCCAAAGAATCATGAAGAGGAGGAGGCTGAGATTGATGTCCTGGGTTCACTTGGTGTCTATCAGGATGATGATGATGATGATGAGGATGATTAGGAGCGTGAGGTTCGAGACATGGTTTTGGAGGAGTTAGAGGATGATGATGATGGTTTGGAGAGAGTGAGATAGGATGATACAAGGGAAGTTGATCCTAACACTACTACACTTCATGATTAGCTTGTATCTTTGGAGGAGAAGATGAGGGTTTTGATGTTCAAGCGAGATGTTCTATGGATGGAGAGTGACAGAGCCTATATTGATAGGGATCAGGCCATAGCTTGGAGATAGGAGACCGAGTAGTAGTTTAAAAATTTTAGAGCTCTTTGGAGTGGGCCAACAGATGCAATTTCTTGAGAGCTAGTCAGATTTGGTGAGAAGGCTTCTTATTACAAAGATTTATATGAGGCAAAAGTTCCTCAAGAGAGACGGGCTCCTAGTTTCTCATAGGAACGCAGTGGAAAATCTCAGACCAGGACCCACACTAAGACAGTGACTAGAAAGGGGGTTGAGGGGCCTCACAGATCTAGACCATATGATAGGGCACCTTTAGGACACAGTTCATCAGGATCTCAACATCATTTTTCTACTCACTCTGGTCATGGGAGCAGTGATAGTTCTAGATAGGGACATTTATTGATATGTATTGAGACATTGTATTATGATCATATAGCCTATGAGCGTCCATATGTGTTGATACATTATGACATTATGATGTGACACTTTTGAGTGATATATATATATATATATATATATGATTTTGGTAGTGATTCCCATGATATGTAGTTCTATGTATGATTATGCAATCTATTATTTATGCAAGTTATGTCTATATGAGATGCCTATGTGATGGATGATCATATCTACTTTATGATGTGTTTATGCAACCTATGATGTCGATGGATGTTATCTATACAAATTATGATTATGAGATGCCACATGATGCTATATGTACAATACTTTCTACATGTGATTCTATACATTTGATGATGGAGGTATTTACATTTGTTATGTACATGTAATTCTTATGATATGTAATCTATGATGATGAATGTCTATTAGGACATGATGTCCTAGATTTGATAAATTCCTATATGGTTGTATATTTCAAATGCAAGATGTATGTATGATGATGATGTATGATTTGGAAATGATATTTCTAACTTGAATGTATATGCAGGATGATTTATATTTTTGTGTCACAAGACTCCATCATAATGCAAGAAACAAGAACTATTAATGTGGAAAGAAATATTAATAAATAACAAAAGAAATGAGATGGATGTTAGTATTAGCAATCTTCATTGTTTTGCTATATCACTAAAGGTGTTTACACTTTATCATCATTAGGTAGGACTAAAAAAAATGGAGAAAAACACCATGGCATGACATAGATCAAGGTTTTCAAGGTCATCCACTTGCTAACAACAAATAGTCATAGACAAGGATTGTCATTAACTCATACTAAGAGCATAGTTGCCCCAGTATTTTTTTCTTGACACACCACACATAGAAAACAAAATAAAAGATAGGTCATGAGACGTCATCACTCCTATAAATCTTCATGGGACATCCTTGAGGAAACTAGTAACATGACTCAAAATTAGATTCATCATTTCTTCTCTAAATCCTTCATGGGACATCCTTGAGAAAGCTAGTAACATAGTGTTACAGGAGCACCAAGGCAACATCAGGTAGCACTAGGAAAATTTGGAAGCCTAGCATGAAATTTTGAAACTTTAATACTTCAAGGTCATGTTGACCATTTGATTTTGAGTTAGAGGTGTTAGAAGATGTTAGGATGAAGGTTGATCAGTAGCATATGGTAGATTGAATGAGTTGCACAATTTGTTTTCACTAGGAATCACTACAATTTGGGAAATAAAGCTAAAATGTTGCAATTATGCAATTTTGGCCTAATAGGGTGGTTATGTCTGACCAAGGAAGATGTAACAACTTATGAACCTTTAAAAGAGGAACCTCGAACTGGATTTGAGGTTGGAAAAACTTTATAACTTTTGGAAGTTTACTGATCATATGGAAAAGCAATTAGTTTCTTGCAATTTTCTAGTTTTTAGTGCTTATTTGTGTGTTAATGGAGGGTTCTAGGAATTGAGCAGTGTGTGGCACATGTGGTATTTACTTTCCAAGCTTTTTTTTCTCAGTAGTTAGTTTGTCTTATTGTTTTCTAGCTTTTTTCTTTGTTAGTTTTGTTTCTTTCATTGTTGGTCAGACCGATAAGCTATCAACCATGGAGTCTTAGACCTCTCTTTTCCACTATACCTAGTGTATAGTCTATGGGGGAATGAGGCTAAGCTCCATGCCTACAAATATTTTAGGTTTAGAAGTCAGTAGGTGTCAAAGAAGCATGGTGAAGATCTTTTCCTAGGCGAGCTTGATAGTGCCCAGTTAGGAAAGACAGTGAAAACCAAGCCCTAATGTTGCGGGGGTGTCAATACCCTAGCAAACCAAGGTGTGTGTTGGATGTAGGAGACCTTACAAAGGTTTGGAAAAAAACAAGAGGCTCCACCAATCCATTTGGTGGTTGAAAGAAGCAGGCAGATCACTGTGTGGTCAAGAAATGGCCTAAAAAGCCCTAAATCTTACAAAATAAGGGTTATGCATGTGTACGGATAGTGGAGGCCTATAACCTCAAAAATCCTTGAGAGGTTGGAAAATGAACTAGGGTCTCAGAAGGAAGTTTGTGAATTTCTTTAGAAGGTTTGGAGTTTAAGCCTATTTTCTCGGGTTAGGAGGCCTAATTAGGGCTCAAGGGCTAGTAGCCCTTCTTAAACCCTAGAATAGGGTTTGGAGTGAGCGATGGAGGATTGGTGATTGGAGGTTGATCAAGAACCCTTGTGAGATGGTTTGAAAGCCATGGAAGTCATCACACACCCCTACAACAAGTTAGTGAAGCTTGGAGGTTTAGTGGCCTTTAGGGAAGAGTAAGGGCCAAGGGTGAGATAGAGGCAAGGCACCAAGTTTGGCTTGGTGGAATGAAAGTATGATGATAGTGGGGTTGGATAGAAGGACCAAGGGTTTCTATACCTGAAATAGGACCTAAAGGTTAAGGTGGGAGAGTCACCTAAGAGTTCTTGAGGATAAGGACCCAGAGCATGGGATAGTAAGTGTCATCCAACCCTACCCTATCACATAGTTCCAACCATAAAATGAAATTTCAATAGACAACAGTCAAAGAAAATAGAATTCTGATACATCATTGCTTCTCTAAATCCTTCATGGGACATCCTTGAGAAATATATTAACATAATTCCCACATAAAGTCAAATGAAATGATAAGATAAATAAGCCATAAAGTCAAAAATCAAGTAAAATATTTTCGAAAACTCAATCTATTTGTTTGATTTGTTTTGATTGATAAAAGGATTGATTGATAAAGCTTGGTTTTAGGAGATACACATACTAGATAAGACTTTGAGTTTAGTTTTGATGTTATGACTATATGCATAAGGCATTACAAAGCCTAGTTTCAAAAAGACATGTATCGTATAAGACGTTGAGTCTGATGCCATTGATGTGATAACTTGTGTAAGGCTATGTTGATATTTTGACAATGTCGATATGCAAGAAGTACTCATCCTATATAAGACAAATATTGTTTTGCTGATATTGGTATTTAGGAAGGACTCATCCTGAATAAGACATGGGTTGATTTTTTTGATGATGTATGTTTCCAAGAAGGACACATCCTGTAGCCGACATTAGTTAATCTATTTTGGTTATTGCTTTGGAAATTTGTTTGATTTAACTTAGAGACATTGTTGACTTGTTAACCAGATTGATGCATGACTTGATATGATGCATTGACAATTGACTTTGTGATGATCAACCCTAAAGGATTGACCTACTGTGGCCTCGGGGGTTCATCAATTGATGGCCTTGCCTACATTATACACGGAGAGACCTTGTAGTTTGACTTGACTTTTACTGACAATATTGACTGCAAATAGAAGACATGTGTGATAGTGAATGTGAAAAACCCTAATAGACTGACCTAGTGTGGCCTCAGGGGCTCATCATTTGATGACCTTTCCTATGTTATACATGAAGAGACCTCGTAGTTTGACACAAGCAATGACCTTGTCATATAGACAATGGACTCAATTATGATTTTATATAGACAAACCTAAAAGGATTGACCTAATGCCTCAAGGGCACATTGACAGATGGCCTTGCCTACATCCAATCACAGAGGCAATGTAGTTCAACAATGACACAAACTAACAAGTGCAACTGACTCTAAGTTTTTTTTGGATTTTTGACATGTTTTGATTTTTTTGTTTTTTTGAAGTTTTCTAATATTTTTATATTTTTTCAGGACATTTTGTGATATTTTTGGATTTTTCTAGGACATTTTGTGATTTTTTTTAATTTTTTCTATGGTTTTACATCTTTAGCACAACAAAAGTAAGAACCAATATGATGCATGTCAAGTGTTTTCCCCCAATCGAGTATAAGACTAATTGATTATGAATAGGATAAAATGGGGGATATGAAATGCACTCGATGTCAATCGTTCTAGGATATGGGAAAGACTACCACTTATTATGAATGGTATGTACAAGTGATGGATGGAAAGATAGGTGATATGTATAGGGAATAGATAGTAGGTACAGGGATGTGGAATATGTACAAGGAAGTTGATAGGGAGGTTGGATGAAACAATCACTGTTTCATGCTCTGGGTCTTGTTTGGAAGAATACTAGGGTGTTTCACTCCACCCCTTGAAACCTATAGGACCTCTTCCCTCTTAGGGTCCCCTGATCTCTCCTTTCCAACCCAACTATCAACTTAAATCCTCCTACCAATTCAAAACTTGGCTCACTCTTGAAACACTTGCCTTAGCCCTTAATCCACTCTAAAGGCTACAAAACCTCCAAATTTTGAATTTAGCTTTGTAGGGGTGTGGAGGTGCTTATCAAATCATCAATCCATCCTATTAAATGTATTAGGTGTCCACGTAGCTCCATTTTTAGGTCACTTTCACCAAACCCTCTTTTAGACCTTAAAAAGGCTACTAGCCCTAGGAGCCCCAATTAGGCCTCCTCCAAGAAAATAGGTTTGTTCTCAAATATTTCCAAAGAACATCCCAATATTTTCTTGGGATTCTTGGTTCATTTTCCCACCTCTCAAATATTTTTGAGGTCTTAGGTCTCAACTATCCGTACAAAGACTTAACTTGAAAATGAGCAATACTTAGGGTTTTAAGCCCTTTTCTGGTTTCTCTCAAACTATCAAGTCTTTCACCAACTAGATGAATTGAGGGAGTTTCCTCCTAATTACCAAGTCTTGGAAAGACTCACACTTGCCTTATCCAAAAGGAAATTTGTCAAAATTTTGTCACCCCTGCAAATTATGTGCTCTGCACTTAAGTCTTCCTAGTTGGGCACTTCCCTGGCTTGCCTAGGGCAAGACTTTCACATTGGCTCCTATGCTCTCACAAACCCTAAATCCTACCATATATACATACATGGAGTCTAGTCACTGTTCCCAAAGGGCTATACAATTTGTACGATGGGAAAGTGAGCTAATACTCCATTTTCTACAAACTTCCTGGTTCAAACCAGCAACAATGTGGAATCAAAATTATTTACAAACAAAGCTTAAAATTGAATAAAGAAACTAACTATTGGAACACAATGCTTGAAGAGCTATTACACCACACCCTGCAAAACTTACAGTGCCATGATTAAGCCATTCAAGCACCACTTCAAGTAAAAAAAATTTAGAAAATTAGCATACAACCACACTATTTTTCCTTGAATGCACAAAAAATTCCAAAACAATACAAATGTTTCCAACCCTACACTAATGCTGAGGAATTCCATAAATAAGGCCTCCAATTTAGTGATCACTCCCTTGGGCTCTTCTTGGCTGCTTGTAGCTCCAATTGAGCAACATTTGCAAATATTTTCATGAATTCCTAAAAACCCAAAACCTTATTTTGGGCTAGATCCTAATGATGCCTATTATATGGTCAACATGAGCTTCATTTGATCAAAACCCAACCAAAATTTCCATTAAGGCTTACCTCCAAATGAACTAAATTTGATTTCTTATTAGCTCTAGTCAAGACTGTCCTAGACAACCTAAGGTAATCTATGGGTGCTCCTACACCATTCTCCCCCCTCTGCACAAACACTAAGGAATGTGGGGAGAGATCAGAGATAAATCAATACCCTACTTCTTGAACTAAGCTTCATCCACCCATGTAGCCTCAAATTCTAGTTTGTCCTTCCATTTGATGAGATGTTCCATGTATTCCTTATACTAGGTAGACTTCTTCACCCTTGATTCCAAGATTTTCTCTGCTTGTAGCTTGTCTTTAGGAGATGAGGCTATGTTACTCACATCCTTCAAGACATCCACACTTGTCTGATCCAAATCAGTGACTGGTCCTTTATATCTAATCAAATCAGCCACATTAAACATTGGTGAAATGCCTAAGTCTATAGGAAGCTCCACCTTGTAGGCATTCTTTCCATACTTGGCTAACACCTTACATGGTCCCACTCTCTTCATCTGCAACTTGGTTGATATTCCTTTCTAAAACCTAGATTTGTTGAGATGGACCATGACATAGTCACCTACTGCAAATTGTAGATATTTCCTAGACATTTCAACCTTAGCTTTCAGCTTGTGAGTAGCCTCTATGATTGTCTTTTTCGCTTGCTCCTAAATCTCCTTCATGGTCTGAGAGAAATCTTCAGCATGGCCACTCCTATGCTCCATAGTTCCTAGGTCTCTAAGTTCACGCACACCTTTTGGGTGCATTCCATACACTATTTCAAAAGGACTTCTACCTGTGGCCTGATTCACATTATCATTGTAGGCATATTCAGCTTGTGATATGACCAAGTCCCATGTCTATCCATACTCCTTGGTGAGGCATCTTAGAAGGTTACCTAACACTCTATTAACCACCTCAGTTTTTCCATTGGTTTGACGATGGTCTGCTGATCCAAAAGACAAATTAGTACCTAATCTGCTCCATAGAGTTTTCCAGAAATGACTCATAAACTTCACATCCCTGTCTGATACAATGCTCAATGGCAATCCATGGATCCTCACAACCTCTTTGAAGAAAATATGAGCAATATAGCTAGCATCATGGGTGGTCTTTCAAGGAATAAAATGACTCATTTTGCTAAACCTATCTACCACCGCATAGACACTATCAAACCATGTCTTAGTTTTAGGGAGTCCTATCACAAAGTCCATGCTAATACGTTCCCAAGGCCTATTGGGAATGGGTAGAAGTTGATACAAACTTGCATTGCTAGCTCCCCCTTTTGCTTTCATACAAACTACACACTACTCCACATACCTTCTAACATCCCTTGGCAACTTGGGACAATAATAGAACCTCTGCACTAGTTCCATTGTCTTTTTGATACCAAAATGACCACTAAGACTACCATTGTGTTTCACCTAGATAAAATTCTCTCTCATTGAACCCTTTGGAACACAACTAATTCCCCTTGAACAAAAGTCCACTCTGTAATGTATACTTTGAGAATTGACTATGAAAGTGATTCTCAAAATTAGAACATACCTTATATACCTCTGAGAAGTCTTCATCTTCACCATAGAGATCCTTGAAACTCTCTATCCCAATGCTCTTTATTTTTATTTCTTGCACTATCAGCAACCTCCTACTTAATGCATCTACCACCTTGTTCAACTATCCCTTCTTATGCTTGATGGTAAATGTGAAAGCTTGGAGGTATTACATCCGTTTCAAATGTCTATTGCTCAACTTCTCTTGTGTGTTGATGTAGCTAAGTGCCTGGTTATCAGTAAACACTACAAAATATTTAGGTAGGAGATAATGCCTCCACTTCCTAAGCGACTGTACTAAAGAATAAGTTCCAAGTCATAAGTAGAATACTTATTTTTAGCTTCATTGAGCTTTTCACTAAAGAAAGTTATGGGCCTACCTTCTTGGCTTAACACTCCTACTACAATTCCACTAGCATCACATTCCACAGTGAATAACTTATCAAAACTAGGTAACAAAAGGATGGGTTGAGTTGCCACTTCTTGTCTCAATTTCTCAAAACCCTTCTCAGCTTCAAGAGTCCATTTGAACTTAGTTTTTAGGCCACCTTTGATTGTATCAAGTGCTGGTACACATATGCCACTAAAGTGTCTTATAAAATTCCTATAAAACTAAGCTAACCCATGAAAACTTCTTACCTTTGTCCTTGTGGTTGGTGTAGGCTAGTTTAGGATAGCTTCCACCTTGCTTGGGTCCATCTTTAATGATCCTTGGGATACTACAAACCCCAAATACATAAGCTCTTATTTGCAGAACCCACAATTTTCTAGGTTGATAGCTAACCTCTCCTCCTGCAATCTTTTAAGAACCATCTCCACATGCTTTAGATGTTCTTCTACTGTCTTGCTAAAGATTGGTATATCATCTAGATATACCACCACAAATATACCTATGAAATCCTTAAGCACTTCATTCATGAGCCTCATGAATGTGCTAGGGGCATTTGAGAGGCCAAATGGCATAACTCTCCACTCATATAACCCATTAGTTGTCTTAAAAGTTGTCTTCCACTCATCCCCATCTTTGATTCTGATATGATGGTATCCACTCTTGAGATCCAACTTGGTGAAATACTGAGCTCCTCCAAGACAATCCATCAAATCCAATCCATCAAATCCTCGATCCTAGGAATAGGGAACCTATATCTAATTGTAATTCTATTTATATCCCTAGAATCAATGCAAAGTCTCCACTTACCACCTTTCTTGGTTGCTAATACCACTGGTACTGCACACGGACTGATGCTCTTCCTAATTAGTCCTTGGTCTAACAAATCTTGCACTTGTCTAGCTACTTCTAGGTTCTAATTTGGTGTAAGCTTGTATGCTGCTTTGTTTGGAAATGAAGCCCTTGGTATGAAGTCTATCTAATGACTAATGGCTCTCTTTGGAGGTAAGGTTGCTGGTGTTCCATCACTAACTATGTCCTTGTACTTCTCAAGTAAGTTCTGGACTGCTCATGGTATGACTATTTTCTTAGTCTTATCTTCCTCCTTAGATTGCACCATGACCACATATCCTTCCCCTCCTTGTTGTAGAGTATTGATAAACTCCTTGCCATTACTTAACAAGACACTAGGGGTCTTTGACTATCCTTCTTCCTCATCTGATAGTGACTGTGGTTTGAATGTTTTTCCATCCTTCTTGAATGAGATATAGTTCTCCTTTCCATCATAGATGGCTCCTCTATCATATTGCCATGGTCTTCCCAATAGAAGATGGCATGCATCCATGGGCAACACATCACAAATCAACTTATCCTTGTACCCTCCAATGGAGAACTCCACCGTTGTTTACTCATTTACAAGAACACTCTAGCCTTTGTTTAACCATGTCACCTTGTAAGGGTTAGTGTGGGGTACTTTCTCCAACTTCAACTTCCTTACTGCCTCCTCTGAGATAATGTTATCAGTAGACCCTGAATCCACTATAACCTTGCACACCTTTCCAAGTATTTTGTATCTTACCCTGAATAAGGCTCTCCTTTGCTTTGGCTCTTCTTTGACTAGTTGTCTGATTCAATGTGACTAACCTCTAGTGACTTGACACTCATAGTTTCTTCTTGAGCATATGCTACTCTCTTTTCTGCATTTGAAGAAGATGCTTTCTCCAGGAACCTATAAGTTGGATGACCTACTTGACCACAGTTATAACATTTCATAATAGAAAAGTATGATTTACTTCTGCCTACACCTCTTCCTTTGTTAGAACCTCCTGGAGATCCTCTACCTCTTCCATAACCTCCTCTAGAAGTTGTTTCACCTCCATGCTTTGTGAGTTTAGACTCTCCCTGACTTCTTTGTTCATTCCCTCTACCTTGGTATCCACCTCTATGTCCTCTTTTATCTCTACCTTTACCTCTACTCTTAGAAGCCTGGTCTTGTTTCCTCTTACTCCTATCTTCAATCTTTATAGCCAATTGATAACATTGGTGCACTGTTTTGGCACTTAGAAGAGTCATCTCCTCTTGAATGTTCCATTTCAAGCCATTAAGATACCTAGCCACCTTAAGATTTTCATCCTCAGTTACATTAGACCTCATGCAAAGTTTTTGAAAATTCTCAGTATAAGAATTCACATCTTGGTCTCTTTGTCTCAAGCTCTGTCTTTTCTTATGTAACTAAATCTCATAATCATCTGGCATGTATGCTTCTCTCACTTTGGAAACCATTCCCTTCTAAGTGGAAATAGGTTTCTTGCCTTCCTTTTCTCTTTGTCTGAATGAACTTCCACCATGTCAAGGAAGAACCCCTTAATATTGAATTTGTTACCTTCACCTTCTGTGCTTCAGTGAATCCATCACATTCAAAATGGTTTTCCATTTCCTCTATCCAATCCATGACTAGATCAGCTTCAATTTTCCCACTAAACAGTGGTATGCCTTCAAGTGCTTTTCCACTCAAAGCCTTCAATGCCTTCAAGAAAGGCTCTTCTTGCAAAATAGGGTCAAGTTTAGGGATCTTTTCTTCCTCTACAACCTCTTCTTTCTTTGGTACCCTTCCATCCAACTGCACATTACTCATTGCTTCCTCAAGTTGGGCTATTCTTTCCCTCAATAGCCTATTGTCTTCCTCCTATTCTTTGACCTTCTTGGCCAATTCTGCATTTGTCACCATGTATGTGGAACCACTAGACTCAATCTCTAACATATATTATTCTATCCCAAATCTTTTGTTGCTCTGATACCAATCTAATAGGGAGGTTGGATGAAACAATCATTGTTTCATGCTCTAGGTCTTGTTTGGAAGAATACTAGGGTGTTTCACTCCACCCCTTGAAACCTATAGGACCTCTTCCCTCTTAGGGTCCCTTGATCTCTCCTTGCCAACCCAAATATCAACTTAAATCCTCCTACCAAGTCAAAACTTGGCTCACTCTTGAAACACTTGCCTTAGCCCTTAATCCACTCTAACAGCTACAAAACCTCCAAATTTTGAATTTAGCTTTGCAGGGGTGTGGAGGTGCTTCTCACATTATCAATCCATCTTATTAAATTTATTATGGGTCCATCTAGCTTCATTTTTAGGTCACTTTCACCAAACCCTCTTTTAGACCTTAAAAGGCTACTAGCCCTAGGAGCCCCAATTAGGCCTCCTTCTCTGAGAAAATAGGTTTGTTCTCAAATCTTTCCAAAGAACATCCCAATATTTTCTTGGGATTCTTGGTTCATTTTCCAACCTCTCAAATATTTTTGAGGTCTTAGGTCTCAACTGTCCGTACAAAGACTTAAATTGAAAATGAGCAATACTTAGGGTTTTAAACCCTTTTTTGGTTTCTCTCAAACTGTCAAGTCTTTCACTAACTAGATGAATTGAGGGAGTTTCCTCCTAATTATCAGGTCTTGGAAAGACTCACACTTGCCTTCTCCAAAAGGAAATTTGTCAAAATTTGGTCACCCCTACAAATTATGTGCTCTGCACTTAAGTCTTCCTAGCCGGGCACTTGCCTGGCTTGCCTAGAGAAAGACCTCCACATTGGCTATGCTCTTACAAACCCTAAATCCTATATATATACATACATGGATTCTAGTCACTGTTCCCAAAAGGCCGTACAATTTGTATGGTGGGAAAGTGAGCTAATACTCCATTTTCTCCAAACTGCCTGGTTCAGACCAAAACAATGTGGAATCAAAATTATTTACAAACAAAGCTTAAAATTGAATAAAGAAACTAACTACTGGAATATAATGCTTGAAGATCTATTACACCACACCCTACACAAGTTACAGTGCCATGATTAAGCCATTCAAGCACCACTTCAAGTAAAAAAAAAATCAAAAAATTAGCATACAACTACACTGTTCTTCCTTGAATGCACAAAAACTTCCAAAACAATACAAATGCTTCCAAACCTACACTAATGCCGAGGAATTCCATAAATACGGCCTCCAATTCAGTTATCACTCCCTTGGACTCTTCTTGGCTACTTGTAGCTCCAATTGAGCAACATTTGCAAATATTTTCATGAATTCCTAAAAACCCAAAACCTTATTTTGAGCTAGATCCTAATGATGCCTATTCTATGGTCAACATGACCTTCATTTGATCAAAAACCAACCAAAAATGCCATTAAGGCTTACCTCCAAATGAACTAAATTTGATTTATTATTATCTCTAGTCAAGACTATCCTAGACAACCTAAGGTAATCTATGGATGCTCATGCACCAAAAGTTAGATTAGAATGATAGTGGACAAAGGAGCAGAGTCAACTACACATGGTGCTTGTTTGCCAGGTTTTCACTATGGTACTAATCCAAAGTGCCACCGAAGTGGTTTTCACTATTGGAAAAATTATTTCTCTTTATTATTTTCTAGATTTTATGATTTTTTGTTTTGATGTTACCAAGACACCTGTTTGCAAGGTTTTCACCTAGGTAACGATTTTTTGATTTTTTTAGTATTTTTGCTAATCAAGACAAGACTCTCAGAAGCGATGCGTAGAACTTCTTCAGATGAAGACTATTGATGGGTGCTGATAATGGTTCTCCTTGAAGAGTAGAGAGTTGATATGCTCTTGATCCAAAGGCTTTTGTAATAAAATAAGGTCCTAACTAGTTAGGTTCAAAATTCCTTGGTTTCTCTCTATCTACTTGATTCTTTGGGTTCTCCATTAAGACCAAGTCACCAATGTCAAATTTTATGTTCAAGACCTTCCTATTATAGCTATGATGAAGGAAATTTTGATATGCTTGGAGATGGTCCAATGCCTTCTATCTTCACTCATCTAGGAATTTTAACTCATGTAGTCTTGATATGCAGTAATCTTCATCATCAATGTGCCCTTTCAAGGATACCCATAGGGAAGGAATCTCAACCTCAATAGGTAGAATGGCTTTAGAGCTAAATACTAGGAAATATGGAGTGGCACTAGTGGGAGTACAAAAACTTGTGTGATAAGCCCATAAGGTGGGATTAAGTTGTAAATTCCAATTGTGGCCAGCATCATTGACAGTCTTTTTGAGGATTCTAATGATAGTTTTGTTAGATGCCTCTGCTTGGCCGTTACCTTATGGGTAGTATGGGGTGGAAAAATGTGTAAGGAAAATTAGATGTGAAAATAATTCTCCTAACATCAAAACCTCAGGGAAGAATGCAAATACACATTTAAATTTTACAATTACAGTCAAATTGAGATGCACATTGAACTAAATAACAAAAACAAAGAATTGGACAAATACAGATGAACTCCAGATTTACGTGGGAAAACCCTTATGGGAGAAAAACCCACCACACCAAGAGAAATCACTTTGTATTATAGTAATGAATATTACATACAAATGTCAGACTTATCTTTCTGATGTCTTACTACAACAACTTTCACTATGATCAATCTTTGTATAGGAACTTTCAAGTTACAAACTTCACAGCATAGAATTCATCCACTGATACAATTCAAACTATTCATCCAACTATTGATCGAACCAACCAAACCATCGAGCATCTACAACTACAAACTATATTCATGGCATTCCCTGTCTATCAAACCTCCTCATAGAATTGTCATAATAGACTATCTTCCAATGGTTCCCATTCAGCTCCTCCTATTCGTCCATGAGATGCCACATAGGAAAAGTCTCACTCAGTCAAATGGCTTCAAGCTGTGTTATCATATTGGTGAGATACTGAACGTGTCTCCTCGATGCCAACACATTAAACACTTGATATCTCCAAGACTCCATCCTATCACCAAGATGTTACATCAAGTCTAGAGAGCTATCGCTCAGCTTTCGCCATGTTGCCAAGACATATCACTTTCTCTGAGATGTCATACTAAAGCCTCAAAGTCACACAACTGTGAGTTTTCCATTCAGAAAGACTATCACTCTTCGGTGAGACCACATACCAATATTCAAATTCATACCAACAACAGACTCCATTTCTAAGACATTCAACTATCATCGAGAGATTTCATTGAGATCTTCTATTATACTGAACACCGAACAATAGTCGCCAAGAAATTTGTCTTTCACCAAAGGTTTCACCAAGCTCTTAAGTTACACCGAAGCCATACTACTATCAGCAATACCTTTTCCCATCGCTAAGACCTTACTCTGAGATCTCACAAGTCATACCGAGCACACTAGTAGTCGGCAAGACTCTTGTCTATCGCTAAGAGTTCACATCGAGATCTTTATGTTACTGCAAAGACTTCGCGAAGACTCCATATGTGTTCTCATTGGTGAGACATTCAACATTTGTTGAGACATTTTCTTAGTACCTCATGAGTTACCCCAAAGCCTCCAGGTGTGTCCCCGTTGGCAAGACCTTCATCATTTGCTGAGACATCTTCCTGGGACCATTTGCGTTACACCAAAGCCTTTAAACTAAATGTTGTTGGCAAGAGACTAACACATCGTTGAGAGCTCATAGTGATCTCCCAAGACTCTCCTTGATATCTAATAGATTGGCCTATTGACCAGAGATCTCTACGAGTGGTAAGAGGTCAGAACAAACAAATAGTCATAGTGATAGGCTCCAAATTAAATGACGTTTAGCAAGACTCCTGCAAGGTCACAATGACCTAAAAAAACACAAAGTGCCAATGTTGCTAGTCGGCCAGACATGATGGATGTCACATCGACATTTCTCCATAAGAGGTTACATCCTGTGATGATTTAGGCATATATTTCCAACAATCTCCCACTTGATGAAGATCACACAGGCACCTCCAGAGCACAACAAAACTTAATGATAATCATGGGAACTAAGCCCCATTGAACTAGCACACCACCCGAACTTTTTTGTGCTCACTGGCTCCATCAATGCATCTGCAACTTTCTCCAGAGTATCAACCTTTTCCAAACTAACCTTTCCATACTCCACCAGATCTCATACAAAGTGGTACTGTACATCAATATGTTTTTTCCTTGCATGGAAAGTAGGATTCTTTGCTAGACAAATTGCACTCTGAGTGTCACAGAAAATAGTTATTTCCCCTGCATAAAAACCAATGTTAGAACACAAACGTGTTAACCAAACTACTTCTTTACAAGCATGAGTAGCTGCCATGTATTCAACCTCTATAGTGGACAAAGCATCTTTAGCCTGTCGCTTACTCATCCAACTCACTACGCCACCATTCAATAAGAAAGTATGTCCACTAGTGGATCTCCTACTGTCAATATCCCCTACCCAATCAAAATCTACATATCCACAAATACTGAGAGTCCTATGTGATTCAATCGAGTTCCCAAGGTAACACAAAGAAAAATCTGAAGTCCCCTTCAAATATCTAAACACTCTCTTCATGGCATCCCAATGTGTTCTTCCTAGATTAGCCATAAACTGACTAAGTACTCCCACTACTTGGGCAACGTCTGGCCTTATACAGACCATTGCATACATGAGACTACCTACTGCACTAGCATAGGGTACACTGGTCATGTCCTCCATCTCAGTAGGATATTTTGGACAATCTTCAATAGATAGTTTTGTTCCCTAAAAGACTAGAACAACTAACTGCTTGCAATCATTCATGCAAAATATCTCTAGAATAGTCCTAATATACTTACTCTGACTGAGCCAAATTTTTCTATTATTTCTATCCCTAGTTATCTCCATCCCTAGAATATACCTTGCTGCACCAATATCTTTCATTTCAAACTTAGTAGACAATTGAGACTTAAGATCAAAAATCATTAGCTTACTATTGCCTATGAACAACATATCATCAACATAAAGAGCAATAATAAGAAACTAGTCACTTTCAGCTTTGTAATAAACACAATGATCAGATTTTGATCTTACAAATCCCAAAGACAATACAAAAGTATCAAATTTTTGGTACCACATTCTAGGTGTTTGCTTTAACCCATACAAAGACTTTTTCAACTTGCAAACTAGTTTCTCTTTACCTTTTTCAACAAAGTGCTTAGGATGGGACATATAAATTTCTTCTTCAAGATCACCATGAAGAAATGTTTTTTTCACATCCATCTGTTCAACCTCTAAGTCATACACTATTGCAAGTGAAAAAATAAATCTGATAGATGTCAGCTTAGCTACAGAAGAAAAGATTTCCCCATAATCAATTCCCTCTACCTAGGAATAACCCTTTGCAACCAATATTTCCTTGTACTTTTCCACACTACCATCTAGACCAATCTTCTTTTTAAATACCCATTTGTAGCCCACAACTTTTCTACCTTTAGGCAATGGCACTAAACTCCAGGTTTCATTGTTTTCTAATGATGCCATTTCTTCATTTATGGCTTCTAACCAAGAGTCTGAATCAGAAATTTTAAATGCCTCCTTTACAATCCTAGGTTCATCAGTGCTTGAAATTAAAGCATAGGCACAAGTAGAATCTATCAAAGAGAACCCATACCTACCAGGTTGTTTTCTTTCACGAGTTGACCTCCTCACTTGTTGAGGTTGAGGTTCTTCTTCTTCAGAACTTTTAGAACTACTTGAGCTCTCCTCAGTTTTAGGTACATTTTGAATTTTCAATTCCTCTTTCTCTGGTGTAGGAGAAATTCCAACTACATCCTTTGTTTTTTGAATTTGTCTCTGATTGCAGATCCAAAGTAGAAGGTTTTAGCTCACAAAAGATTACACTTCTGCTGTATACCTTCTCTGTATCAGGATTCCAAAGCTTGTATCCTTTTATGACAGAACTATAGCCAATAAAAATACATTTGATATCCTTGTTCTCTAGTTTAGATATTTTCACATCAGGCACATGAGCATATGCCTCACAGCCAAAAAAACGAATATGTCTTAAAGAGGGATTCTTACCAAACCACGCTTCCAAAGGTGTTTCCTCAACAAGAGTAGAGTTTGGAGAACAATTTATTAGGTAACATACAATAGACACATCCTTAGCCCAAAACTTCTCCTCCAAGCTAGCACTATTGAGCATACTTCGTGCTCTCTCCATCACTGTCCTATTGAACCTTTCTACAACTCCATTCTACAATGGAGTATAAGGTGTAGTCTTATGTCTTTTAATCCCATGGTCTTTGCAATACCCCTCGAATTCATCAGAAAAAAATTCACCACCATTATCAGTCTTTAAGCATTTAATTTTTCTACCAGTATGATTTTCAACAATGTTCTTAAATTCCTTAAATCAACTAAACACTTTTGATTTACTTTTCAAAAAATAAAAAAATGCACTTCTTGAATAATCATCAATGAACAACACATAGTATCTTGACTTAGACAAAGAAGGAACATCCACTGGACCAAATACATCAGAATGAATATAATCTAGAAAACCAAAAGATTTATGAGGACTGGAATAAAATGAAACAAAGTGCTACTTTCCATATATAAAGTGTTCACAAAATTCAAATTCAAGGTTACAATATTCAAGCCCTCAACTAGGTTTTTGTTCTTTAAGGTTTTTAAACCTTTCTCTCCTATGTGGCCTAGCCTATGATGCCAGAGCATATTCTTCTCTGTTGGAAGTTTTAATTCCATAGATTTTACATAATTAGGGATATTTCCATCTTTACCTCCACGGGTAGCTTTCTGTGACTTTATAGAGACACTGTTACATTGAACAGCCTGTACATCGAACTTGTATAGGGTACTAATTTGAGCACCTTTAGCTAGCACCATTGAACCTTTAGTCATCTTGCAGCCATTTCTAGAGAATGTGACTTGTACTCGAGTATCATTCATCTTACTGACAGACAGTAGATTTTGAGCCAGACCTAGTATGTGCATAACATCATTAATTCCCTTTATTCTGCCAACAGGAAATTGGATTCTGACTCTTCCACGACCAACTATCTCCAAAGTTGAATCACTCACCAAGTACACCAAGCACACTAGTAGTTGGAAAGAATCTTGTATATTGTTAAGAGTTCACAACGAAATCTTTATGTTATTGCAAAGACTCCATATGTGTTCCCATCGGTGAGACATTCAACATTCGCTGAGACATCTTCTAGGGACCTCATGAGTTAACCCGAAGCCTCCAAGTGTGTCCCTATCAGCAAGACCTTCGTCATTCGCTGAGATGTCTTCCCAGGACCATTTGAGTTACACCAAAGCCTTTAAACCAAACGCTATTGGCGAGAGCCTAACACATCGCTGAGAGCTCATAGCGATCTCCCAAGACTCTCCCCGATATCCAATAGAATGGCCTGTCAGCTAGAGATCTCTACGAGCGGTGAGAGGTTAGAATGAGCAAATATTCATAATGATAGGCTCTAAAGTAAATGACATTCGGTGAGACTCCTACAAGGTCACAACAACCTGAACAAAACACAAAGTGCCAATGCTGCTAGTCGGCCAAACATGATGGATGTCACACTGACATTGCTCCAGAAGAGGTTACAGCCTATGATGATTTAGGCATATATTTCAAACAAAATGATGTTGAATATCTAACTCTTCACAAAGATGGTAGACTTCTTGGTTCTTGAATGGATGGCCATTATATATGATTATGGACTAAGGGACACCATACCGACAGATGATATAGTTTAGGATAAACTTTGAGATCTATGGGTTGATGATGTATGTCATGGGAATAGCCTCAATCCACTTCATAAAATACTCATTGGCAATTATGATTAACTTGTGGCCATTGGATGATGTGGGATGGATCTTACCTATAAGGTCAAGTCCTCATTGGGTGAAGGGCCATGGTGACGTTATGGGATGAAGCTCGTGTGCTGGTGCATGTATCAAGTCTCCACGTACCTAACATTGAAAACATTTCTTTACAAAGATATATGAGTATTTTTCCATGGTAGGCCAATAGTAACCCAGTCTCATAATATTTTTAGCTTAGGTAGGACCTATAGAATGGGAAATGCATATAACCTCATGCACCCCATGCAAGGTTTCTTTTGCCTCATCAGAATCAAAACATCTTAGTAGTGAATTATCTAAGGCGTGTCTATATAGGGTGTCTCTGGCGATGGTGTGTTTGGTTGACTTGTGAAGGAATGTCCTTTTTTGGTTATTTGGGAGGCCAGTGGGTATGATTTTGGCATGAAGGTAGTCATAGATTTCTTTGTACCATGGGGAATCAGGACCAACAATGTCACATGCCATCTTAGAATCTGGGATATTATAGGTTGGGACCAAAAGTTGTTCTACCAAGAACTAAAACTTAAGCACATTGCTAGGAATGTCTAGAAGTGATGCAATAGTTGCATAGTGTTTGCTACCCTATTTAGAACATGAGGTATCTGATGAAATTCAACCTTGTCAAAGTACTCCTTACAACTATCTACCATGCATTTTTCATGGAGCAAGCTTCTCATCCATAGTCTCATAATCATATTTTACCTATCTGATAACTAGTTAAGAATCACCATATATTTGTAGGTTATTAATTTTCCACTTGAATTCCATGTGTAACCTTGTCACTAGAGCTTCATACTCTACTATGTTGTTGGTACATGGAAATGCAATCCTAAATGACTTAGGGATGGAATCACCTTGTGGTGTGATAAACAGTATACCAGCCCCTAAGCCATGATTTGTGTGTGAGCCATCAAAGTATAGTTTCCATGTTGTGTTTGTGTCAATTGTGAATATAAACTCATCAGGAAAGTCTGCAACTAATGGGTGATCTACTTGTATTGGTGCATCAACTAACTGATTAGCAATGACTTGTCCTTTAATAGCCTTTCTCTCTACATACTGGATATCATACTCACTAAGTATCATAAACCATTTGGACAGTCACCTTGTTAATGTTGCTTTGCTTAGAAGATATTTTAGAGGATCTATTTTGGCAATCAACATTGTTTGATGGTTTATCATATAGTGCCTTAGTTTTTGAGTAGAAAATACTACTACAAGACAACCACATTAAATGGTACTATATTTGATCTCATAACCTACCAAAGTCTGACTGATATAGTATACTACCCTTTCATGACCTTCATCATCATTTTGTGCAAGCAATGCTCCGAGTGATGAATGGGTTGCTGAAATATAAAGAATCAGTGGTCATCCTTCAATAGGTGGCATTAATACTGGTGGTGTGAGTAGATATTCTTTGATCAGTTGAAAAGACTCTTTGCACCTAACTGTCCATGCAAAGGGTACCCCTTTCTTAAGTAAATGTTGAATAGGATGTGTCTTATCTACTAACTACACTATAAATCTTCTGATGGATTGCAGTCTCCCTTGTAATGTCCTTAGTTGATTGAAATTAATTGGTAGAGGCATGTCTATGATTTATTTTACCTTAGTCGTATCCACTTCAATGCCTCACTTGGAAATGATATACCCTAAAATCATTCTTGATCTCACTCCAAACACACATTTCTTGGGATTGAGTCTCACTTTATACTTCTCTGGCCTTTGAAATATCTTGCCTAAAACCTATAAATGTTTTTCCCTTGTCTTATATTTAACTATAAGGTCATCGAAATAATCCTCCATAAGACTGTGTACAAGGTCGTGAAAAATAGTGGTCATGACACATTGATAGGTTGCACCAGCGTTCTTGAGTCCAAATGGCATAACATTCCAACAATACATTCCCCAAGGACATGTGAAAGTTTATTTAGGTTGGTCTTTAGTTGCAATTTTGATCTAATTATATCTTGAAAAATCCATCCATAAGGGACAACATCTCATATCTTGTTGTCATGTCTACTATCATGTCAATGTTAGGAAAAGGGAAGTCATCCTTAGGGCAAGCCTTGTTGATATCTCTAAAAATTGTATGCAAATGCCCCCTATTGGTTTAGTGACAGGTACAAGATTGTAAATCCAATCTACATAGTCAATTGATCTAATGAAACCAACGTCTAACAGTTTCTTTAGTTCTACCTTAACTAGTAAAGCTATATGTGGGTGCATTTTCCTTAATTTCTATTTCACTTGTTTTGCACTTGTTTGTAAGGCAAAGTAATGTAGAACAAGTTCAAGATCTAGCCCAGGAATGTCTGCATATGACCAGGAAAAATTTATCTATCTCTATGTGAAGAAGTTGTGGAATTTTGGTTGCTCTTCTTTCGTCAATGATGCCGAAAAAAAAACCAGTCGAGGATTCTCTTTTGTGCCTATGTTGACTTCTACTGATTCTTCAATGAGCATGGGTGACTTTTCTTGTTCAAAGGGGAGAATTTTCAAACCTCCATCCTTAGGTGCCTTTGAGAGGTTTTCTCCTTTAGATGCATCCTTTATTTTTACTTTTTCATTGTCTAGAGGTTCCTTTTGGTTTTCACATAGAGACTTGTCTTTTTTATCTTTGTTATTCTTTTTCTCATTTTTGCAATAGGAGAGTTGAACAGATTCCCCAAAATATGCTTTGTTGTCCATGTCAATGGTAAAACCAACCTTCTAATCACCACTAGGTATTCCTTCTCTTAGCATCAGGAATTCAACAATTGTTGTGTCATTCTCAAAAATGTCTAAGACGGGTGTGTCTTGTTGGTCCCAATCAATGAGTTAGTGATAAACTAAGGGCATGTCATTGTCAAAGTTGTCAAAGTTCAACAGAGTAAAGGTAAGGATTGAGTCGTTCATATGGTCACAAAATTTTTGTACTAAGTCCTTTTTTCTCTTTGGTTTAGATCTAGGTGGATTGAGAATTGGGCATAATGCCAAGGTTTGGTTATCTAAAACAAATGTATCAGGTTTCCAAGAGATAAGATTAAGAGATTCCCAATAGTAATGTTTAAACCATTCCTCTTTTGTCATATTCTTTCATGGATAGGAATTCAATGGATTTGATGAGGATTTCAACATTAAGTCAAGTTCTCCAAATATCTTGTCAAGGTCCATGGAAGAGGTGGAGGATAGGGAATCCCACTCATATTCGTTTGAGTTAGGGGAGTCATAGTAGTGTTGGTCAGATGGTTCATGAGATGTCTCAATATCATCTGAAGCACTTACTTCCTTGATTAAGGGTGATGTGGTACTAGCAACACCAATTTGAATCGGTTGAAACCCAAGCCCTAAGCCTTTCAACCACTAAGAAAAAAATATTGGTTTAATCCTCCCATTTTGATGTAAGCATAAGCCACTATGTCCATTATATCCCTCACACTCCATGATTGTAAAACCTTTGCCATATTGATTAGTAGGAATGTGAGCAAGTGGGGTAGGTTCTTCAGGGTCTTCTCTATACAACCAAGAGGTGACATCTTCTGTATTTATGGCTTCCTTGCTTAGTTCTCCCCATTTTTTAAAGGTTGTTGAGGGAGGAATGTGTATAGTGACCATAGATTGTTTCCTATCTAGTGTAGGTAAGTCGTATGACTTAGGAGGAATCAAATGGCTAACACAATAAGATGTCTTCATATAATATTCTCCACAACCCTTGTCTTGTATCTTGACCCTAGGAGTGGCAGGAAATGAAGGTGAAGTGGATGTTCTAGTGAGATTTAATGGATTGACATAGTGAGATGAATTGGATAATGAAGCCTCTCAGTTTACTATCACTTGGCATTGGGGTATCTCTTTTATATTAGTGCAATATTGGAATGGATCTAGGTCACCATATATTGTTATTTCAGTGCCATTGTAAGGGAATTTGAGACATTGATGATATGTGGAAGGGACTTCCTTCATGGCATGAATCCAGGGTCTGCCTAGTAGAAGGTTGTAGGGAAGGGTGAGATCCAAGACCTAGAATTTTGTCTTCATTACTACAGGAACAATTCTAATAGGAAGTATTACCACCCCCTTTGACTTTCATTTCTCATCGTCATAAGCCTTAATGACAATAATTTTGGTTGTGTCTACACATGATTTCGAGAAATCTAATGCCTTAATTAGTTTTAAAGTGCAAAGATTTAACCCTACTCCTCTTTCTACTAAAACTTGTCTAACTTTGGTATCATCAACAAGGACTTCAAAATGTAAAGGGTCATTATCATTTGTCTTCTCAATTGTGTAGTCTTGTTCAGAGAATGTGGCATGATGATTATTGGTCAAGTAGCCTACCATTACCTAGAAATGATTGACATTGAGATCATTAGGGACAATGGTGCTTTGTAAAGTGTTGTCTAAAATGGATTGATGCTCAAGGGAGAGATGTAACAGTTCCAAGATGGAGATTTGGGTTGGGGTCTTCCCTAATTGATCAAGTAAGTTATATTGCAACTTGAAAGTCTATGGTGTTTGCTATGGTGGAGGACCTTGGATAGTGATCTTAGTCTGATGAGTGTTGACAACACACTTGGGAGTTGTATTTATGGTAATAGTATTGATATTCTCACCGGTGACATGAAGGTGATTTTTTATTTTTCCACTATTATAATCATGCTTGATATTAGCATAGTTGGCCAAAATATTGGTATTCTTACTCGAACTAGGGACATTTCCTTTCCCATGGTCATATAGTGTATTAGAAAAGACTTTGTGATTAGTGTTTAATGACTTTTGTTTCTCTCCACTAACTTCAATAATTCTCTTCTCGACAAAATCTTGTATGATATTTTCCCGTTGGTGACAATTTTGTAGGTTATGTCCCTTAGTTCTATGATAATCACAAAAGGCATTTTCATTCCACCAAACTAGTTTAAATTGTCCCGAATTGTATTGTCTTAGCTCTTAAAGCTGTATAAGATTGTTTTGTAATAGTTGTTTGAATACTTACTCGATGGGCTCCCCTAAGGGAGTGAACTCATGTTTTTGAAACCTCCTTTGTTGTTGCAAATGTTGAGTATTTTGGACCATGTCAGGAGGTTGATTAAAGATGTTAAGCGTGTTGGTAGAGGGGTTATTTCCTTGCAATGTAATGATTGGTCTTGCTTGTAAGGTTTTAGCATCAATTACCTCATCATTGGTAACATTTTTTTTGAGACAAAAATCTGTCTCTATCATTGGAGGTGTTTTGCACCATTGGATTTTTGTTGGATGTCGATGTCTTAAGTTCTCCTTTTTCAATGAGATCCTTTTCCATTATAACCAATTTTTCCACTAGTTCTTAAAAGGATGTGCAATAATGTACTCCTAGGTTACTCCTTAGTTTTGCATTAAGGTTTTCCTAGAACATAGTGATTTTTTGTTTTTTAGGTATCTCGATAGCACACTGGTTGGCTATAGTCCTCCATCTTTGGAAGAAAGTGATGAAATTTTCTCCTTTGTATTGTTCAATATGACACAAGGTTGCTATGTTTATTTCATGGTCAATCTTAAAGGATAAGTTTTGAATGAATTTCTCAGCTAGTTTTCCCCATGATTTGATGCCATAGTCTAGACCTAAAAACCACTCAAGTGTAATTCCTATAAGATTTCTTGGAAATAGTCTCATAAGATAAGTAGGGTCATAGGAAACATCAATTCATATGGTCAAACATTCCCTAATGTGTTCTATCGTATTGCGTTTTCCATTGTACTTGGGTAGATTTTGTATGACATACCCATGAGGGAAAGGTGTCATGTACAATGATTTATGAAAGGGAAATGGGCATATGTCCTTTGCCAAAAAGGTTTTCTTAGTTGACACTACCATGTTATCCATTTATGCTTGTAGTGCATGCATTTTTGTTTGCAAGACGTCATCCTAGGTTAATCATGTGTTGGGAAGATTAGGCGGATCTATGTATGTATTCTGAAATCCAAGGTCTCGTGATGGGTTTTGATTGAATGTTGGTATGTGAAGTGGATTTGGATTCAAAATGTTGGTAAAAGTGTGTTGATTCAAAATCTATGTGAACAGATTTTGACTTGGAATTTGTGAGAATGGATTCTAATTTGCAGTCTGCAAAAATAGGTTTTGACTTGGAATGTGTGAGAATGGATTCTAATTCAGAGTATATGAAAATGGGTTTTGACTGCCATATTGAAAAGAGGGTATGCCTCCTGTTTGTGCAATTTATGCTAATAGTACTAGCGACATTGACACTAGGTAGAGTTGTTTGTCGTATGGTACTAGAGACACTAAAATTTGGTGTAGGAGTTGACATTTTAGTTCTTTTGTTCCCAACAAGAGGACCAAAGGGAGTAGACGATGATGCTCCTATAGTGAAATTAAAACCTAGTGTCATGCCAAATGTACCGAATGGAGTTGTATGGACTGTCATACTCTGTGTAGGTATGCTAGATGGTATGGTTGTAATTACCTGGGGTGTAGTGGTACTAGCACTCATTGTGTTTATCCCTTGTGTAGGTAGAGTTTGTAAGGTGCTAATATCAAATCCTATGGGTAAGGTAGCACCTTCATTTAGAAATTTGGCTAAGTATCGTTGATGATCATTTGCTAGGTATTGATCTACAAAGAAGGAAAACTCAGGGTCTTGTGCAACAGCCTCTATGTCTTTCACTCTAATGTGCCCTTGAGTATCTCTAGTGTTGAATTTGTCCAATAAATTCTTGTGTGGTCTTGATGAGAATAGATTGATGAATTCATTTGGGTCTGACATCTTTTCTCTCTCTTTTCACTTAGACCTAGTTTCAACTATGTAAGATAAGCTCAATATGCAAGGAATGCAAAACTACATCTATGGATAGTATGACTCTAGTCTATATTTTTGGGATTTTCTAGATGCAAATAAGGAATGTATGCAACTATATTTTTGGTATTTTCTATGTGAGTAAGGTATGTCTAATATGACGCTATTATGGGATGACTGTATCTAAATATGAAAAACCTAAGCAAGCTTCTAAGGTAATCAATTCTATGAACTTGAGACGAGGTTACCAACTACCTAAAGTCTAACCAAGGCATCAATTTAATTATGTCAAGGAATCTATGTAGGACAAGGACCAAAGATAAGGTGAGCTCCCTAACTAGATTGATGAGCTAGGAGAACTCACTAGAGGAAAAAAAGATATGATGATGGGACTAGGTTCAATGACAGATTTTGTTGATGCTATAGTTTTTCCAAAGTGTAGAAAGTGCACCTATTCTAAAGTTTGCAAAAGTGATTGTCCTAAAATTTTTATCTAAAGGTAATATATACTCTAGGATGAAACTAAAACTAAAAGTTAGGATGACTATAGCTATTAATAAATGATACCTAGAGCATGAAAAATTGAGCAAATAATTTTAGGATTTTGTCCAAGGACTGCTGTGAAAAAATAGATAAAAGACTAGTATGACTGTGCCAACTGGACTGTGACTGTGAATTCTATTTTTCTAATACTTGGGTAGATGCATCACATAAATTGATAGATGCGGTTATGTTTCTCAGTTGTAGTTTTCTAGTAATCAATTGTGAGTTTCTAGTAACGTTTAGTATCTAGTATCAGACAGTTGTGGTATAGTTTTTGACAGATGTCGGTTTTCTAAACAGTGACTATACTGGTAAAAGAAGGTTGTTTCTGTTATAGGGGAAATACATCATTCTAGACTATAGATGCATCTCACCTAATCAAATTTTTCATAGAAGGTATCAATTGTGGTTTTCCAGTAACAGGGGTTCTCACAGATGTAGCTAAGTTATCAAATGTGATGTAATATGACATAGATGTGAGTTTTTTTGATAGATGTGACTCAGGTTAAAATAGATGTGACTCTAAAATTAATAGATGTGAGCAATACTGATAGATGCAACTCAAAGTTAAATAGATGCAACTCTATAGATCAATTATGACTTTCTGGTGAACAGTTACGACTCTATTTTATAGTTGCAGTTCTCCAGTGAATTATGAGATAAACTAACTTTGTTTAGTGATCAATTTTAGGAAAACAAAGATAATCATAAGACAATGTGTTTTTAGTTTGATTTTGGACTCAAAGAACATTTAAATTGACAATAGACAAGCACATCCTTGGCTGTGTAGGATAGTATTTACTAAATTCTCACTTGGGTTTCCCCAACTATGTTTATTCAAGGCAAATGACTAGTAGCTTGACCCCACTGGCTCCCCTCCATGGATCATTAACATCATTTTGGGTAGCTAGGCTATAGTACCCATGAACATCCTATGGCATACCTTCATCTCTACACATGAAATGTAAAGATGTGAGATGGTGTCACAGGTCTGACCTGTTGTACCAGTAAATAGAGGGATTTTGGACACTAGAAACAAAGGTTTTTTAATTCAAGAATATCATTCATAAGGCATGATCCATGTGGTGAGAGTCCCCTTTTGAATCCATCTCATCAAAACCATACATGTGATTCATTGGGTTTTCCTCAAGAATCCAATTTTATATTCCAACTGGAAGTCCCTCGGGTTTAGGGTGCTACTAGTCTAAGTCGTCCTGAGGTGACTACTTTTTCCCTCTAGGACAGGCCCAATTTCTAGAGTCAGTAACCATTTCTCTTAGACCTAGGATTGCACAAATGTGCAAGGGGAGAGGATACTTCGATATATCGAATCGTGAGGATAATAACAAAATTGTTCTTTCACACCAACCATAGTAGACACTTGTTAATTTGAATCCAAATGAAAGATTTTCTACACTACCATACAATTTGTTTCAAAAATTTAACTATGGTCTTTGACATGCATCCTATAGAAAGATTCATTAGTAATTTTGATTTTTATCTTCAACTATTGATTTGCAAAAAATTCGTTAACTCCTCAAGACACACGCTGAAAACAAAAGATTAGTGAAAATAAAAAACATGAAAAGAAGGTTGTAAATTGCAAATATAACCCTAAAACTTTACCAGTCGGATGCATCATTTTCTCTGTCAGATGCGTCATGGGATTTTACCAATCAGTTGTGACTTAGAAAATAATAGATGCATAAGATTTTTTAGATGCATTGTTTCTGATATAAGATGTGGTCAAGTAAGTCAATTGCATCATTTCTGATATTAGATGTGGTTTAGTATTTCAGTTACATCATTTCATCAAACAGATGTGTCGTTCCATACAAAAACCTATAAAAATTGAATAAAATTATATGAATAAGTGAAGATAGTGTCTTCACGTCAGGTTCACCAAATGTAACATTTAGGAAATACAATGAAAGGTCAAATAGCACACAACAATGCAATCTAAGCTCTAATGCAATCTATGTTAAACAACAAAAAACAAAGGAAAGCTAAAACATAAATAAACTAAACAATCTCACCCAATATCTATGTAATTCCATGTATAACCTCAATTGACCTTCTCCATTTTTCCGTTGTAGTATAATTTCCCTTAGATTTCTATATGCAAGTATAGTCTATGATAGTGTTTTAGAAAAACATCGAAGATTCAAATAATAGATATGCTTCCAAAAGTCATAAAATTTTAGGAGAGATTGAAATGATGAAAGACAAATCAATTTATAGAAAATTGATCTTTCAAATGATAGGCCAGGATCGAAAGATCAACGGATGACTGAGATCAAAATATTAGGCATGTATTATGATAACTGTTAGTAGTGACGTGAGTGATCCAAATTAGAAATAGAAATAAAGATTAAATAAATGATTTAATCTTTGAGTTTGGTATTTGAAAATAGAAGAATAGTCTTGGCATGGCAAAGATAAAGATAGGATTAAAGCAACACTCTGTTCAAATGCACACACATGATTTAATTAATTAAATAAAGATATTTAATTAATACACATGTACATGCAAACGAGTTAGAACTAGATGATTGAATGATATGACAAAGAGTTTATTCATGCAATCAACTCAAACATTAAATTAGGAGTTAATTGACCAATTTAAATAGATCTCGAGTCGAGCGAGAGTGAATACTTAGATAAATTACACAATTATCTAAATATAGAGGAATGTGTTGAAATAGAATCTATGAATTAAATAATTCATTTAATTCAAGATTTGATATTTGAAGAATAATTAAATAAATAAGATTTATCTAATTAAGTGATGAAGAGATTAAATGAATAATTAAATAAACAAAGAATTCATTTAATTGTAGTTGAAATATGATAAAGGTAAATTAAATAAGAATTTATTTAATTGAAGAAGAAGGATAAGGTTAATTAGTAACATAATTAAATAAAAAGTGTTTATTTAATTACTCAGATAGAATAAAGAAAAGTGTGAATTAATTAAATAATTAAGATTCTTTAATTAATAGATGAAATGAAGACTTTAGAAAATAATTAAATAATTGACATTATTTAATCATGACCATAGAAATATAAATTATAAAGAATATTGAAGTCATAGGTTTAGACTAGATTTCGATGTCAAAAAAAAGCTTTTGGGATTCCAGGAAAAAATATTAGTCGGTCTAATTGAAACGTGTAGTTTGATAATGTAGAATTTGTTGCTTAAATATGCCTCATAAAAAAACTCATTGACGAATGGACATGCATTGGACTTATAGTTCATAAAATACGAGCAATTTGGACACCCTGTTGGGTGCAAGAAATTCGCCAATTTTGAGTTGGCCAATTCCTAGAATTTTCCAATTGGCGAAGATTCATCACTAAAGTTTTCCCTAATTGAGGTGATTTGTGTCAAGCAATTCACACACCCTTTTCTCTATTTCACTATGTGCATACATGTATAAGTGGGTAGATTCAACCAAAATTCCCTACATTCATACATTTTAGTCATTGTCCAAGCTTGATTCTAAAGCTCTTGTTTTGGTGCGAAGACAACATTGGCATTCAATAAAAATGTCAAATGGTTCACTAGAATGATTTGTCTATGTTTTTTCATGGTGTAATAGTAAATAAATCCAAATTCTCAATGTGTAGGTCTTGCTTAATTTTGAGACCTCAACCATCACAGTTCAAGAGCAGGTTCAAATCTGAACCATGACATTTAAATGTGCTAGGTCCAGTGTCTATTCATGTCATGATCCCAAATGATTTCTCTTTGTGCGGGGTTAGGGTTGGGACAAATCCTGACACTGAGCAGTTTTCTTTTCATCGAGTTTCATTGTTCTACTTGATTTTGAAGTTCGACAAAATAGTTGAGTGCAGGGTCAGGAATCGGGATTCAATATTGTGTAGAGATTTAAATTTTTGGGACTTTGCATACCTAACTCACCCTTGTGGATTTTAACTCTTCAAAAAAATTTTACCCTTTTACGATGTGGCGGGGTCGGGGATGGGACAAATCCTGAACCTATGCATTTTTATTTTTTTAAATTTTTGAAGTCTTTTCAAATTTTTATTATGTTTTCTAAAATTCTTTTTCAATTTTCAATTTTTCCTTTTAAATCTTTTAAATTTAAAAATATTTCTTTTGTGATTTGTTTTCAATTTTTGAATTTATAAATCTTTTTAAAAGTTAAAAAAGATTTCTATATTAAATCTTATTTTTAAAAACTGAAAGATTAATTAATTAATCTTTATTTATTTAAAAGGTTCTTAAAATCTTAATTAATCAATATTTTATTTATTTAAATTTTTTAGATCTTTTAAAAATAAAATATTTATTTATTTATTTATTTGTATTTTGAAAATGTTTCATTTTTATTTATTTTTGATATTTATGAATGTTTTGATTTTGTTGTGTTTGGATATTTTCTATTTTTTTGTATTTTGTGGGACTCTACAATGAAGTGTTGAATCTCAGTTGTGTTTACAGTTTGTCCTTGATGACAAACTCTCTTTTAGTTTGTTCTCATTGATAATCTGTCTCAGGATGGTTCTCCTTGCACATCACAAGTTTTGGTTGTTTCTCTTTCGGGCTTACTCATATCGGAGTGAGAATGGCAGAGTCTCCCCGATCCACTTTGAATTGTCTGAGTTGCCTATTGGCAAGACATTTTTGATGTCATGTCGATTGAATTTATCATTCAGGCTACTGTTGACAAGTCTTCTTTTGTGTTTCAGTGATAGTAAAATGTTCTCTATTGGCATATGTAATACCATCAGGATGAGGTCTTATCGATATAATTATGTCTCCCCGACCTGCTTTAGAACAAGCTTATCGGCATGTGTTTGGCCATCGGGTTGAAGTCTTAGAGAAGACATATTGTCTCCTCAACTAGTGCATGAGGAAGTCTTTCAGAAAAAGTTGTGGCGTCGTCATATGGTCTATGCGAACTCTTCTGGTCTCACCAACAAGTGCTTTAAAAGTTTTCTTTTGGCCAGACTTGGAGTATTCGGTCTAGTATCTCAGCGAATTCATATTGTCTTAGTGAAAGAATAATACTCTAACGAAGCCTATCAATGAGACGTGATTTTTTCACTATGTGTTCTTCCCGACTCTAATGGATCATGGTGAAAGCGTTAACTAAGAGGAATGTCTAGTGGTGCAATTTCCTTTGACAGAACTATCTGATTGTCTCGGCGAATAGTTATGAAATCTCAAACTATGTGGCCGTTATGGAAACTTCAAAATACAGTTGCAAGCTGACATCGTGGATTGGCATCAAATCTCAGAATGATTACATAACAAGATATACATTGAGTTTCTTTTTGAGCTGTTGCATTTTTTGGATGATTTTAACACTCTCTGGATAAGAGTTGCTATTGATTTTTAATCATCATCGATAGTCTATTAGTATTCAGCTTTGTATTCAAAATCAGCAAGAGAATCTGAGGATCTCGTGAAAAACATTTTGAAGATTTCTTCAATAGACATACTTGAAATGTATATAACTACTAGTGTTGAAAACTGTAAGGTTTGATGATTGTAATTATGAGAGTATCATTTCTTGTCTGTATGGAAATGTATGAATGAACTCTACAGAAAGATATGTGCTTAACTAAAAACAAAGAAATCCTTTGAGTCACTATTATTGTTCAAAACATAATTTGAGGGGTTGGTACTCCTTGAGATGGGTGTCTCAAAATGAGGGGCAAGTGCTCCTTAAGTGGGTGCTCAAAAATCAGCCTATAAGGCATTGTGAACTTTTGTTTAAAAGATTAAGCCTGGAAGGCATTTAGGGAGTGGTTTTTATACCCCAAGAGGGTTTTCCACTCAGTAAAATTTGGAGTCTTCTTATTCTTAAGAGTTCCCTTTGCTTTACTGTGTTGTTGATTATTTCAGTTCACTGTTTGGTTATTATCTTTCTCAATTATGTGTATGAATGATTACATTCAACTCATGAATGCATTAATCAGAGTACATTGAGATTAAATCTGAGCTATGATTTTTGAATTTGATGAAAATTAGTCAAATTTGATAAGAAACTGATTCACCCCCCCTCTCAGTGTCATTTTAACTCCAACAATTGGTATCCAAGCATAGGGTCCTCTGATAGGTTTAATTACCTTGGATTGATCTTGGTCTTGGAGTTTGTTTTTAATGGCACATTCTCAAGACAGTGCCTCTATATCCAGAGCTCCATTATTTGACGGAACTAATTATGTGTTTTGGAAAATTAGAGTGGAATCTTTTCTTGTTTCTTTTGATGTTGATGTTTGGTGCATTGTTTTAGAAGATTACAATGTACCAGCGACTATTCCCATTGATGCTGCTGAAAAGAAGAAGTATGAAACAAATTCCAAAGCTAAGCAAGCCCTCTTGTGTGGGTTAACTAAATATGTGTTCATCAAAGTAATGCATTGCAAATCTGCTCATGGAATCTAGGAAAAACTTGAAACTATATATCAAGGGAATGAGAAAGTCAAACTATCAAAAATAATTACACTCAAACATCAATTTGAGGAGTTGAAAATGAAGGATGATGAAAAAGTGGATGAATATTTCCTCAGAGTAGATGAAGTTGTCAATTCAATGAAAGGTCTAGGTCAAGAGGTTAATGAATTTGATGTGGTCACAAAGGTTGTTAGAACCTTACCATCCAAATTTGAATCTAAGGTTTCAGCCCTAGAAGAAAAGAAACACTTTGACAAGCTTACCTTAGATAGCCTATAAGGAATATTTACTGCCTATGAAATGAGAACTAGCAAAAAAAATTCAACAGGAAAAGAAACTACCTTTTAACACTGAGAAGAAAGAAAAAGTCAAAGTTAGTGAGTCATATTTGTCTGATTCTAAAGAATCCAATTTTGTTAGAATATTTAAAAAGGGATCAAGAAAATATAAGGGAAAACTTCCCTTTAAATGTTTTAACTATGGAAAAATAGGTCACTTTGTTGCAAAGTGTCCCTATGATGATCAAATCTGTGACAACAAGACAACTGAAAAATAGCCTATGAAGAAGGCCTTCAAACCTAATTGAAACTTCTATTTCAAAAAGAAGAAAAGTCTATTTAGTAAGGATGAATCTGATATTGAGTCTGAAGATCCATTAGCCAAAGAAGATGAAATTTTTTTCATGGCTGAAATTACTCAGCAAAATGATACAAACACCATTGACATTGAAGAAGGAGAAGTAGATCTTGAAAGTGAGCTGAAATGTGCTTTACAAGAGATCAGAAAAGTCAAAAAACAAGTTTTTGCTCAAGAACATAAACCATATCAAGAAATAGTCTCTCTGAAAACTTAGCTTGAAGAAGCTAAAAGAGTTGAAGATTGTCTTCGAGAAATTGTAAGCTGCAAAGATCAAAAAATTCAAAAACTGGAACAAGAAGTACTTTATCTTAGGAAGGAAATTGAAAAATATGAAAGCACTCTAAAACTGAATGAGATGCTTAGCAAGCAAAAGATGTACAAAGATAAAACTGGTGTTGGTTTTGAAAAGGGTGAATGCTCAATTGACCATGCAAAACAAAACCTCTCTTCTGAAGTCAAAGGTTTTGGTTCAATTCACTCAGAATTTGGTAAAGATCATATTCAGTCTTTGAGAGGTAATAGATCTTCATATAGAGTCAATCCTTTCTTCTATGGTTATTATTTTTTCTGCAACATATTTGGCCATAAGGTGAGCACTTGCAGGCTTATGAATACTAGAATACCTAGGTTTGGTCTTAGGCAACACTATGGTTTTGTTAGACAAATCAGATGTTTTAAATGTAATGCTTTGGGACATTCTGTCAAACAATGTAGAATTGATCTACAATCTAAACAACAGAAATTTAAAAAGGTTTGGAAACCTAAGATAGTCAACAACATTGAGAAAAATATGTTGGTTTAAATAGCTTTTCATTCCAAGAAAAAGGACTTATGGGTCTTGGATAGTGGATTCTCTAACCATATGACTGGCGACAAGGATAAGTTTGTAAATCTTGAAGACTATGTAGGTGGATATGTTAAGTTTGGTGATAACTCTTGTATTCAAATTAAAGGTAGAGGTTCAATTCTTCAAAATGAAGAAACTCCTAGCTTTAATGTGTACTATGTGGAAGGTCTCAAGCACAATCTTCTAAGTGTTAGTCAAATTTGTGATAATCGTTATCATGTTCTTTTCACTTTGCAAGGATGTGAGATTAAAAACAAGCTAGGAAAGGCTATTGCAGCTGGAAGGACAAAAGGAAATGTGTACAATCTTCTCGACACATCAAGCAATGACAATAATCAAGGTATGTGTTTAATGAGCCAAATTGAAGAAAGCTGGTTATGGCATAAAAGATTAGGACACATAAACTTTGAAAATTTGGTTAGAATAAGTAAGAATCAGAATGTTAGAGGTTTAGCAATACTTAACAAGCCAGAAAATTCTATGTGCAAAGAATATCTAAGTGGTAAACAAACTAAAATCAGCTTCAAAACAAAAGAACATTCCTCTTCAAAACCTTTACAACTTATGCACACTGATTTATGTGGACCAACCAGAACAAGGTCTATTAATGGTGAAAGGTACTTTATGCTATTTGTGGATGATTATACTAGAATGGTTTGGGTCACATTTCTTAAGAACAAATTAGAAGCATTTGAAAGGTTTAAAATCTTTTGTAAATTGGTTGAGAAGGAATCTGATTTGAAACTTAAATGTTTGCAATCTGACAAAGGAGGTGAGTTCACTTCTCAAGAGTTTATTGATTACTGTGAAGAGCATGGCATTAAAAGATAGTATGCTGCAACAAAAACACCTCAATAAAACAGGGTAGTTGAACGTAAAAAATAGAACTATAAAAGAAATGGCTAGAACAATGTTAGATGAAGCTAAGTTGCCTAATATATACTAGAAAGAAGTTGTTCATATAGCTGTATACATTTTGAATAGAGTGCAGATTAGAGTAAAATCTAAACACACTCCTTATGAACTGTGGTATGGAAAAACTACTTCTATCAAATACTTTAAAATTTTTGGGAGTAAGTGTTTTATAAAAAAGGATGATGATAACCTTGGGAGTTTTCAATCAAAGAGTGATGAGGGTATCTTTTTGGGATACTCAACTCACAACAAAGCTTATAAATTCCTTAACAAAAGGATTAATAAGATAGTTGAAGTTGTTAATGTAATATTTGATGAGAGATCACATTTGTATGCTGAATCTTTGCAGGATAATGAGGAAGAAGAACTTGAACTAGAAAGTATTTTAGAAGGAACTAAGTCAGCAAGCCCTAGAAATGAAACAACAAGTCCTGAAAAGGTTGCATCAAAAGTTCTAACTAAATACCACCCCAAAGATCAGATTATTGGGGATAAAAATGCAGGAGTTCAAACTAGAAGAAAGGCTATAGAATCTGATGAAAAGGCACAAATAGCTTTATGTCTAGTTACTCAGTTTGAGCCTAAAATTTTTAATGAAGCTCTCATAGACTCATGTTGGCTTAATGCTATGCAGGAAGAAATTGATCAAATTGAGAAAAATCAGACTTGGGAGTTAGTCTCGAGACCAAATGACAAGAATGACATTAGAGGCAAATGGATATACATAAACAAGCTTGATGAAAATCGTAATGTCATTCACAACAAAGAAAGATTTTTCTGCAAAGGCTATGCTCAACAAGAAGGTATTGATTTTGGTGAAACCTTTGCACCCATTGCTAGATTAGAATATATCAAAATATTCTTGGCTTATTATGTTTATAAAGACTTTAATGTTTATCAAATATTGCTTTTTTAAATGGCTATTTAGATGAAGAGGTCTATGTTGAATAGCTTGAAGGATTTATGTACAAAGACAAACCTGATCATGTTTACAGATTGAAAAAGGCCCTCTATGGCTTAAAACAAGCACCTAGAGCTTGGTACTCTAGGCTTGACAATCATTTACTTTCAAATGGTTTTGTTAGAGGAGGTGTAGATAGCAATCTTTATGTTCAAATCGAAGGTTCTGATATTCTGGTTGTTGAAATATACGTTGATGACACTATCTTTGGCTGCAACAATGTTACATTAAGTAAAAAATTCTCTCAGCTAATGGAATTTGAATATGAAATGTCAATATTAGGAGAATTAAATTTCTTCTTGGGTCTTCAAATCTCTCAACGTGAAAATGGAATATTTCTTTATCAAACCAAGTATGCTAGAGAGATGCTTAAGAAATTTCAGATGGATGAATGCCATCCTATTAGCACTCCAATGATTACAGGATGCAAACTTACTAAGGTTGATGATTCCCCTGATACAAATCAAAGTGAATATAGATCAATGATTGGTAGTCTGTTATATTTAACTACCTCTAGACCTGACATTATGCAAGCAATTTGCACTATTGCATGGTTTCAGGCATCACCTAAAGAATCCCATGTCACTGCTGTTAAAAGGATTTTTAAATATATGCAGGGCACTCTTAATTATGGCCTTTGGTATCCTAGAAGCACTAATTTTTCATTGATTGCATATGCTGACTGGGTTGGTTGTTTGGATGATAGGGAAAGCACCAATGGTGCTGCATTCTTTCTTGGTGATCATTTAGTGGCATGGCACAACAAGAAACAAGAATCCATTTCTCTCTCTACTGTTGAATAAAAATACATTGATGCCACTTCATGTTGTACTCAAGTTCTTTGGATGAGTCAAACTCTATTTGATATGGGTATTGAAATTCCTAAACTTGTTTCTATTCTCTGTGATAACACAAGTGTGATAAGTATTCCAAAAATCCTATTTTTCACTCTCGCACTAAACATATTGCTATCAAGTTTCACTTTCTTTGAGAAAAGGTTTTGGCTAATGAAGTCTGTTTACAGTTTGTTGGCTCTCAAGATTAGGTGGCTAATATTTTTACTAAGCCCTTAGCTAAAGAGTTATTTGAAAGGTTGAGACATTGATTGGGAGTTATCTCTCAATCTTTACTTCTCTGATTTTCCATGCATTGGCTTAGGGGGAGCATGTTATATGTTTTGTTTCACTTACAACTCTCCTACAATCTTGGTTGCTACACTTTGTTATTTTTGCAGTTGTTTCTCATGGTATTTTGTTTGGCTTCTCTGTTGTGTTCTTTTATTCTTTTCCTTCAGGCAAAAAGGGGGAGAGTCTTTGGTGTTTTTCCATCAAGGACAAAGGGGGAGTTTGTTGAATCTTAGTTGTGTTTATAGTTTTTCCTTGATGACAAAATCTCTTTCAGTTTATTCTCATTGATAATCTGTCTCAGGATGGTTCTCCTTGCACATTATAGGTTTTGGTTGTTTCTCTTTTGGGCTTACTCATATCAGAGTGAGAATGGCAGAGTCTCCCTGATCCACTTTGAATTGTTTGATTTGCCTATCAGCAAGACATTTTTGATGTCATGTCGATTGAATTTATCATTCAAGCTATTGTCAGCAAGTCTTCTCTTGTGTTTCGGTGATAGTAAAAGTGTTCTCTATCGGCATATGTAATACCGTCAGGATGAGGTCTTATCGATATCATTATGTCTCCCCGACCTGCTTTAGAACAATCTTATCAGCATGTGTTTGGCCATCGGGCTAAGGTCTTAGTGAAGACATATTGTCTCCCCGACTAGTGCATGAGGAAGTCTTTTGGAAAAAGTTGTGGCGTCATCATATGGTCTATGCGAACTCTTCTGGTCTCACCGACAGGTGCTTTAAAAGTTTTCTTTTGGCTAGACTTGGAGTATTCAGTCTAGTATCTCAGTGAATTCATATTGTCTCTTTGACCGTATGCAAATGGAGGTTTATCATTGAGAGTTATAGCTTCGATGAAATGTCATGGTGATCTCATTGTGTCTTACCAACTTGGCACAAAAGGCTTATCGATAAGAGTTAGTGATATCAGTATGAGGTCTCAACGAATGACCTCAGTCTCACTGATGGAAAACAAAAGGCTCCTTGTTGGCATAAAAAATGGTATGCTATAGAGACACACAAGTGGATGAAGATTTTCAGAAAGACATGGTGTGCTCTATAGGAGGTCTCCCTGATATCATAATGTTATAATGAAGCACATAAGTCAAAAGGTCTCTATCGGTATGAGAGTTGATTTCTCTTGGCGATCTAAGGTGAATTTGGGGTGTTTCGGTCTGACATAAATCAATCTACAAGATGTCTCACTGATTTTGTCTAGTCACAGCAATACACAAGATGGATGGGAGTATCGATGAAACATAGAGCAATCGATATAACATCTCCCTAACTTCGTATTGTCTCAGTGACACGGGGTGAAAGGATGACCTTCGGCAAAACAAAGTCTTTTCTACAAAACATCTCCCCGATAGTTGATGGTTACAGTGACTCATAAGAGGGCTTTCAGTAAAAATTCATATGGTCTGCAAGAGGTCTTCCCGACATCATTGGGTCAAGGAAAAAGCAAATAAGAAAAATTCTATAGTGATAGTGAATGAATAGAAGGGCGTCTTGGTGATAAAGACTCTGGTGTCTTAGCGAATGAATAATATTCTAAGGAAGCCTATCGATGAGACGTGATGTTTTTGCTATGTGTTATTCCCGACTCTATGGCTCATGGTGAAAGCACTAACTAAAAGGAATGTCTAGAGGTGCAATTGCCTTCGACAGAACTATCTGATTGTCTCAGTGAATAGTTACGAAATCTCAAACTCTGTGGCCGTTATAGAAACTTCAAAATATAGTTGCAGGCTGACATCGTGGATTGGCATCAAATCTTAGAATGATTACATAATAGGATATACATTGAGTTTCTTTTTGAGCTGTTGTGGTTTTTGGATGATTTTACAGCTCTCTAGATAAGTGTTGCTATTGATTTTTAATCATCATCGACAGTCTGTCAGTATTCAGCTTTGTATTCAAAATCAGCAAAAGAATATGAGGATCTTGTGAAAAATGTTTTGAATATTTTTTCAACAAACATACTTGAAATGTATATAACTACCAGTGTTGAAAACTGAAAGGGTTTTTGATTGTAATTCTAAGAGTATCATTTCTTGTTTGTATGGAAATGTATGAATGAACTCTGTAGAAAGATATGTGCTTAACTAAAAATAGAGAAATCCTTTGAGTCACTATTATTGTTCAAAACATAATTTGAGGGGTTGGTACTCCTTGAGATGGGTGTCTCAAAATGAGGGGAAAGTGATCCTTGAGTGGATGCTCAAAAATCAGCCTATAAGGCATTATGAACTTTTGTTTAAAAGATTAAGCCTGGAAGGCATTTAGGGAGTGTTTTTTATACCCCAGGAGGGTTTTCCACTCGGTAAAATCTAGAGTCTTCTTGTTCTTCTGAGTTCCCTTTGCTTTACTGTGTTGTTGATTATTTTAGTTCACTGCTTGGTTATTATCTTTCTCAATTCTGTGTATGAATGATTACATTCAACTCATGAATGCATTAATCAGAGTACATTGAGATTAAATCTGAGCTATGATTTTTGAATTTGATGAAAATTAGTCAAATTTGATAAGACACTGATTCAGCCCCCCTCTTAGTGTCGTTTTAACTCCAACATGAAGAACCCAAAAAAGGATGAAGATGACACCCCAACTCAAAATGAATGATGCAAAACCAAAAAAAAATGAGAAAATGATTACAAACAAAACTAGATGAACAAACAATACATAAACAAAGATGAACAATGAAGAAAATAAATGAAGAGAAAAAAAGAAATAGTTGGACGAGGCAAAAAGATGAAAACAAAAAGATGAAGATTGAGATTGGGACCAAACAAAATACATGAATAAGAACAACTGCTGAAAGCAAAGCGAGGATCAGGATCAGGAATGAACATGGAACACGAACCTTCAAAAACTGTAAGGTGTTGGTTCTAGTCCAAAACCAAATCTTGACAAAGATAAAAAATGAACAAGGCACAAGAAAGGATGAAAATGAGAACGAAAATGCATGAACATGACAAAACCAAACAAAAAAATGAAGGAAAATAGAGGGGGGCCCTGAATTTTCCAAGAAAAAGTTGGGGCATGTATGCAGGGAATAACACCTATAATTTGATTTGAGCATATGTTGTCAACAATCCAGTTGTTATTATACTCTCTAGCACGAAAAGCAGTAACCATAGTTCCATTATGACATGTTTCTAGTGAAATTTCCTTCATACATATCTCAGAGTTAGAAGAATCAGTTCTAAATTTTAGAGCCATGAAAAAACATTCATCATTTTTATCATCTGGATAGTTAGATTCATCATTAGATATATTGACGTCTTCTTTAACATAATAACTTCCCTTAATTGAATTACCTTTATTATCCTTATATATGTCATTTGAAGCTTTGAATAGACATCTTGTAGCATAATGACCTATCTTTCAACAATTGAAACATTTGAAAGGTAACTTACCTCTATATTTTCTAGTGCCCTTTTTCAATATCCTCACAAAGTTTGCTTCCAACTCATCAAAATCATTTAGATCAGATTCCTCATTCTTCTATTCTTTTCCAACTTTAAAATTAGTTTCTTTTCTTGAATCACTTGGACCAAACTCTCTCAATTCAAAATTATTTGAAGCACCAAACAACTAATCTCTAGAATAATGATCTAAAATTTGAGATTCTTCAATAGAAAAAACCTTATGACTATAAGATTTAGGAAGAGTTATTAATACCTTCTTTACCATCTCATCTTCTTCAAGTTTTCCACCAAGGCCTTTGATCTAATTGAAAAATTCATCCAATCTATGCATGCAGCCTATAATATATTCATCTTTTATCATCCTTAGGGTTTCAAAAATCTTCTTTAGATTTTGTATCTTTCCTTTCTTTACCTTATCATCTCCTTCATAGATACTGTCCATATTCTTCTAGATCTCACCAATAGTTTTAAGAATCATAATTTTTGCAAGTTTTGAATTAGAAAGACCACTCAAGAGAGCATACCCTTATTTTACATTATTCTCATATTCCTTGATCTCATCATCAATTCTTAGACCATTTACAAGCATTGTATATATCGAATTTCAATAGATTTCCAAACTCCAAACCCTAAAGAAACAAGGAAACCTTCCATATTGGTTTTCTAAAATACATAATCTAATCCATCAAACATAGGAGCCTCCTTCAAGTATGTGCCATCCAAAATCTACCTCAAGTGGTTAATCTTTCTTCCAAGGAATCTTACTCTATTACCAATTATTGAATGCACAAGACAACAAAGAGGGGGTGAATTAGTTGTACATTAATACATAAAAACCCTCATTAACATTTATATTTTCATTAATCCTTAAACCCTTAACAACCATTAAACCATTATCATGCATTATAAAAATATAAACATGAGAAGCAGTAATGCACACACATCCAAACACATGAGAACACTAAATTTGCATGAAAAACACAAGAAGGGAAAAACCACAATGAGTATTATCTCACAATACAAATTAATTGCAACAAAAAATACAATAGGCTCACTACAAGAGTGCCCAATTCCTAAAAGAATGAAGGAATCACTATTAATGGATCACTACAAGATTAGAAAGAAGAAGATATAAGATTTTTATAATGATAAATCCATCTTAGAGAAATAGAGAATATCCACTACTACAACTTCAACACCATCAGTAACCTCCAATTCATTGCTATTAGAAACTTCAAGTATTATGCAAATGTAGACCATTTTTCTCACTACATTAGATTCATAGACAATAAGCTCATGCTTTAGATCTCTACATATAATTAAACTCTCATCTCAACCTATCCTCACATCTACACCCTATTCTCCAACAATTAACCTTTCCTTTATACCATTTGCATCCTTAGAAACATATTTCAAGGGTAGTTGTCCAACTCAAATATAAAAATTTAAATTAGGTCAAGGCAAAAACATTCTCACAATGGAGAGGAATGAAGGTGGACCACACATACATGCCACACTATTCTTCCAAAAGCATCAAAGCATATTTGTAATTAGTGTAAACACCCAAGGTTGATTGAATCTGTATTAAGACCATTAAATATTTAAGTACACTTTTCCTTAAATCTAAAGAAGACTTGTGGACCACACACAACACTTGAACATACTTTTAAATATTCCATAAACACTTTGAAATCAAAAAATCCTTCACAACATCATACACCTAAAGAACATACTCATTAGGTACACCTATTAATCCTTCCACACACTTTAACACATGAACTCAACCTTGTAGAGCACCAAAAATTAGAAAACTCAGACTAAAGATAGATATGGAAACTATAATAACACTCTCAAATACACAGAAACAAAAACCACAAAGAAGAGATATGCAAAGAAAAACCATTTCTCCTAGACACTATGAGAGTTCACACACTAGTTAACACAACTTCTTATGTCAAATGATCTAGAACCTAAAAACCATTATATAACACCTATGATCAACATATTTGAACCACACAAGAAGATCTTCATCCATGAAGAAATGCATATCAAAATACTAAACACTACTCTACCACACTAAACACTCCTTTCCACATTCTCTCCTCTTTTATTCAAATTTTATTAAAAGCACTTGGAAACCAAGCATGCCAAACACTATGTCAACATTTTTAACACTTTCTCAACATCTCAACTACACAAGAGTTTGAACATCCACAAACATATGTGTATCAAAGAAATAATAGAGGTTGATATTAGTGAGACTACTAATTACAACATAATACAGCCAATCAAAGAATCTCCATAGGTTCACATTAGTGCAACAAGGATAAATTGACATCAATGAAAACACAAACTTACAATAGTTTTTCCCTAGCTAGAGATTTATTTTGTAATTAGGTTTTTCTGACATTCCTTGATGTTGGGTGATTGGTTATTACAAATTTCAAATATAGTTTTAAGTTTGGGTACCCACTCAAGTACCAAATTTCTAAGAAATTGTGTCTAGATGCATGGCTAGGGAGGTAGTTTATAAGAGCATGCCTAATTCTGCGTTTGAAGGGTGTTGGTTGTATTGTGTTTTTTTTGGGTCTTAGATAAACTTTCTATTTTGAGGGATGATTATATTCCCCTTAACTATGTGTATTCAACTACTAAATTAATATAAATTGTTTAGGACTTTGGAATTTTACCTAAAAAATAGTGGCTTCTACCTTGAAATTTTAAAAAACTCCTATATTATCATGTCTTCAACGTTGCTTTATACCTTCTCATACAAGGGTTATACCAAAATATGGATCTCTCACACCCCTCAACCACAACCATGGCTTTGATACCACTTGTTAGGAAAAAATTATAGGTTGATCAAACCATTTCCTAGATAACCTTGTTGAGAGCGTTTTTAGCACTGCAACAACTTAGGCATGATACAAGTATCCTATCTCTCTGGAAAGGTAAATTTCTATTAGAAAGCCTCAAGAAATAACTCCAAGGTCTCTAATGTTAGGTCTTGACAATGCAACAAACAATTCAGTCATAATGTGAAATGTTGGCAATCACAAGGATCCTTATAAATTATTAATTATGGAAGTACTTATCACTAAATATAGCAATGGGGTGATGCTTTCAATCCTAAAAATAACCCAAATTTCAAATAAATAAGAAAAGAGATAAGGGTTGAGAGATATATTCTAAACTAACTTCTAAGATCAATTGTGCACACAATAGAGCATTCAAGGTGGACCAATCTTCCAAAACTAATCATTATTTAACCAAGATCAAATCCACAGTATGAAAAAGATAGTGCAATCTCCAAAGGTATTAAAGATTTTCAAATTGTAAATACCCAAAAATTCACCCAAAAGCATGAAATGTATAAAAATTCACAATTGAACTTGAGTGCAATAAAGAGTAGGCCCAAGCTAAATTTACACAACAATCCACAATCAACAAATTGCCAAAAATATGGACCGAAGATTCCTCAACACCTCAAACACTTTATCATAAATACAAATGGACTACAACTAGTTCTATGATTGATCATGAAATCACTTACTCAAATAACTTTAACATATTTGAAACACAACCATGCATAGATGAAATTATACAAGAAAGAACACCAAAAGAAAATGTCTTCAGTTATATTGAATTCACCAATAATTTGTAAAAATTAAAGTATCTCATCTCTAGTATCATCAAAAACAACCTAACAAATGAAGAAGAGGCCTCAATATATAGAACTTCTAATGACATGTCAGCCTAGGAGAGAAATTAAATTAGGTCAGCTAAATAGGTCATCTTGGACATGTTTAAACCTCATAATCTTATTTTATAATAAAATATTACAAATTTGGCCTCAAACGGCATTTTATAATTAAATGTCCTGGCACAAAACTCTAGACACCACCAAATTGTAACTTTGACCACTTGATGAAGAATGTGCATTGTCCTTGGAATCAAGTAGGGTCATCCCCCTTGTCCTTTTCTCCATTTCTAGAAAGTACTCCAATATGTGAAAGCGCACTATCAAGGTCAACTAGTTCTAGAACTAGGATGAAATTTATTCTCAATTTAATTGACTTTGAATCTTCTCCATATTCAACTAAAGTATTTTCCCACTCTATTTGTAGCCCTTGATATTTATCAAGGTTAGAGATATAAATAGCTGCATCTTCCAGGTAATCTTTTGTTACAGGTTCATCCTCAACTAGAGAATAGACTTCATCCCACCACTTTTGTAAATGATCTACATTGAAATTCTTCCTTCCAAATTTCTTCCTACCTATAACAATTTCTAAGAATGTAGTGTAGCTACCACATATATCTTTTACTTTATTCTGGATCTTTGAGGATTTCTTGAGTGCGTTTATCATGAGTTCTTTTTTGAAATTGAATGCCTCTATCAATTCCATTGGCTTATTTATGTTTTCTCTTGTGAGGACTTTCTCCTTGATTATCTCTTCTTTTGTAAATTTTTTGATTTTCTTCAACTCATCAATGGTAGTATAATCTTCTTTTTGACATTATGTTGTGAGCTAACATAATTCTTCAAGAAATTATGAAGCCTTCTCATATATATGCAATATATTTTCAATCATTACATCCCCTCTTATGCTTACACTACCAATCCATTCTTGGGTAACTTGCAAGGATGTTGTCATCCTTTTAATCATAGAAACTACATATTTTTATAACAATCCTTCTGAAAATGAGGCTCCCTCACTGGTTTGTGTTTATAGGGGATTAATTAGATGTTGGATATATTTCTGCACCTCTCTCAATTGTTGTTGCAACTTTTCTTTTTCCTTAGTTTCATCATCCTATCTTCTAAGAATAACCTATATAGAATCAAGTAAATCTTCCTTCTCCTGTTCCTTTTTGGATGGGCCTAGATTGATAGTTTCTAATTTATAATTAGATGGCTTCACATCATCCTTGTGCTTTTCATTTGCAGGAGTAGCAATATGCATAACCTTATTGTTAACTCCATCCCTTGTCACTCTAGAAATTATCCTTGCTTTCTTCCTCTCCTTTATTTTACCCAAATTCACTAGAAACTTACGCCAATTTGGAGTCTCTTCTTCCATAATGATTGGTTTGGGCTTCAACCTTTCTTTTAACCAATCAGGAGCATTTGATTGTTTCATCTCTATACTATCTTGAGAAGCATTTTTCTCATGATGATCCATAGAGGGTTGATGCTTAATGTCCTTTATATTTTCATTGATATCCTCATCCTGATGTCCATCATCTTTATCCTCATTGTTAGATACATCTACATGTTCCTTCATAGGAGATTAAGAAGGAACCTCCTTGGTTCCTTCTGATTGTATATCTTGACTTTGTACTTTTGGAACTATTTTCTCTCATTTCTTTCTAAAATCATTCAACTTTCCACTCTTTGGTGTTGGTATAACTTCATCATCTTCTTGTTTAGGGTTTTTAGAAATGTTTTCTTCTTAATTTACAACCTCTTTCATCAACTGGTACTTTTTGAATAGGAGATGTAGGATTATTATTTCCTATAATTGTTTTATTTTCTTCATCTTGAACTTCATTAGTAGGTGTCTCTTTAATATTCTCCTCGTTCATTCACTACATTTTCAATATTCTCTGTAGGAGGAGGGGAGAACCTTTTATGAAATATACCTATGGATTTTCTCTTGAACTCTCTATATCAACTACTTTAGCTTGAGTAGTGTTCTCTTCAACAACCTTTTCCCTCTTTCACTTGGCCAAATTTTGTCCTTCAGTGAAAAGTCTTCTCTTTTTAGAAGGATCATCCTCTTAACTTCCCTCTTCAACAATTTCTTGTGTAGGATTTCTTCTTTTCACAATAAGGTTCCTCTTAGGATCTTTACCTTTATCCTGAGTCTAAGTTCTTCTTTTGATTACAAACTATGATTCTTCTATGTCTTCCTCTTCATGAGGCTCAACTATGTGATCTTGTGTATTCCCAGTCTCCTCCTCCGAATGAGATTCCAAATTACCCATTAGGTCATAAGTGAACTTTTTTCCCAATTCTTCAAGCTCCAACACCTTATTTATACCCATAATTTGGAATACCTTATCACAAAAGCATTAAGTTTATTCAAATCAACTACTGCATCCTCTTACCAATCAATAGTAGGAAGGGACTTGTCTTGATATTTCTCATAATCATGGTATTGCACTAGGTCTTCTTCTTCATCCACTTGATTAGGGAAATTGGCCACTTTATGAAGTCTAATTAACCTTAGAGGTAATCTAGAATATCTTATTTTTATCACTTTCATTTAATCTCTACAATTGGCCTAATAGTCCTTGATATGATCCTTCTGTCTATACTCTTTGTTAGCCATTTTTTATGCAATGCTATAGGGATCAAAGTTTACTCTATCTATATGAGATTACAAGTTGAAATGAACCATTTCAATCTTAGAATGATGGGAGCTATGTATGGAAGGAAAAGCCTCCAAACCTCTAATTCTTAAAGGAAATCTACCACCAAGCCCTATTTTGTGCATATTCTTCAAGACAACATCAAATGCAACTAACTACCTTGTCACTTCTAGCAATATGAGCTTATCAGTGGGATAATTTGGGAGTCTACAAGACACTTGAGGTGATCCATGTATTCTAATGTATGAAAAATTTGGGAAAAAGATGAACCAATAACCATATTTCTTGATTAATTCCATTGCTTCAACTGATATTCTAACATGAAGAGCATTTGGTAGAGTTATTGTAACATACATGAGAAAAGCATCGCTAACCATCCTATAATTGGAGGTATTGAACTGTAACTAAGGGTAAATATCACAAAAAAATTCTTGACCAATGACACTTATGCAACTCAAGTCTTTGTATCTGATTTTCTTGGCAAGAAAATATACAAGATATGAGGTCATAGTGATTTTTTTTGTTTCTTGCACATTCCTCAACTGTAAGTATAGATTATCACTTATAGTGTCTACCCTATGATAATAAATACCCTTTATAATTTGTAAAATTACATAGAACATCCATTCTTTGAACATAAATGCTTCATCTAATCCTAATAATTTTCCCAGAAGAGTAATCATATCATTATATTCTTTCTTGAAATCACTCCTATACAATTTCTTAGGAAGCTTAGAATAATGATATTTAGGTTTCTCAATCTAGGAATTGTTCATGATCTCCAAGGCTTTAGTAGGATCAGATTCATAGAACTCTTGAGTGACCTTTAGTTGTAATTTCACCAACTTGTGATGTGACCCAATATTAAAAGTCTCGGCTATTGACTCTTTAGTTAGATTTTCCATTATCCTACCCTAAGGGCCAATAATTATTCTCTTCTCTGAATCATAGTGCTTTACACATTCCATAGCATGCTAAGGACACTACACAAAGGGTGGTAACCCAACAACTTGAGCCAACCTTGTATGAATAATGATTTTGGCAAGAGGATTACGTGCATCTCCCAACATTCTTTGTTTGAAGTCTTCATAGTCCGCATGGCCTATATTGGTGTACCCCACTTTTCCTCATGTTGAATGGATCTTGGACTCTTTCCTTGTACCTTTGAAATCATAGTTCATTTTCTCAACTCTATTTAATGGTCCCTCTCTAGTTGTCTTAGTTGATTTTTACTTGGAATCCCTCCCTTTGCTAGATTATCCCTACATCTAACAAGAAAGGACCACAATTACCAGAATGTCAAGTAAAACTAATCATTATAACCTAATTGCATCACTAAATTCATCATTAAAATATATATGCAATACAAAACCAATCTCAAACAATCACAAACATCATTAAAACCAAGTTATAAAGACTTTAAATCAAGCATTAAATACACTTTAGGTTTTTTCCTCCCTCATAGATTTTGGCTATGAACAGACTTCAGGGAATCCACCCCTCCACAAATTCCATGAAGGGATAGACCTTTGGGCATTTCTTTCTTAGATGTATTTTGTGAATCAAGGGAAACTTAACTAAAATTTACACATCAAAGGTTTGTGATACCATAAAACCCATCTTTCATCCATCTCAAGTTTCAATTCAAATACATATGTATTTTACAACTTCAGGGATTTCAAGCCACCACATATTTAGGGAATCTAGGTCATCATGGATTTCACAAAAAAATTGAAGCTTGAGGATTCCATGTCCACATTAATTCCATGAAGAACATGACTCTTAGGTTTTTCACTCGAGGGAAGATTTTAGCAAATGATTTGCATTCGAGGATTTCACAACACTAACTATTTTATGAGGGTAACTTAGACTTCCCAATGCACAACTTTATCAAAATGAAATCCTTCCACTTGAGAGCTTAGAATTGACTTGAATTTAAGTGATATCACATTCAAATCAAATTCATGAATAAGTTGACAACAATATTTGATTCAATTCTTAAAACCATGATCTAGGGTTTAGGCACAACCTTAGGATTTCTATATGTTGATCTTTAAATTCAAAGCATCATAAACAAACTGACTAGTTAGACTCTAATGCATACTCTAATTCACATCATGCAAGCACAAATACATCGTAGAGACAAGATCATGAAATATGAGCTCGAGGAAGCATTCATATGAATGCCCTAGTTCATGGTTAATACTGAAAATCTACAACATCTTAACTGTCTACAATGGTTCCGTAGCTACCCAACTCTGAATGAATGTAAACCAAACATTTATCATAGAATCAAGGAAAAAAAGGTATTAATTGATCAAAACCAAACCCATAATAAATTGAATGCAAAGAAAGACGAACTCAAATTGGTGATTACAAAATCAAATGGCAGAAAAATGAAATTGGCAACCATCAAATTCAAGCCAAATAACCATGAAACTTTGTGGAATGATAAAAAGAAGAGTTAGAAATCCTACCTTTTAACTCAAAAAGACTGAAAATGTAACTCCAAATTCTCTAGGAAACCAAACCCTAGCTTGACATTGATGAAAAGCCATTGTGCCAATACCCAAATCATAAGAATGCATGAGCACTCTCCACAAAATGCAACAAACAATGAATAATGAAAGCACAAGTGCAAAATCCTTTTAAATCATGCCCAAAAATGGCATTAATGTCTGAGTACATCAACTACAAAATCAATAAATGTGCTAACATGACACCTCTATAAGTTTGGGAAAATGACACCATGATGGACTGGGGGAATTTGAAGACCCCTGGATTTAGTGAGGTGAAAAGATCTTGGGGAATCCACTAGGAGGAAGATTTAGTAAACATCCAACCCTTCAAGAAAATCTTTCATCAAGAAAATCCACAAGAAAATGAGCTTCAGGCAATCCATCAAGAGAGAAATTTAGCGAATGATTATTCATTTGAAAAAATCTAGCTAGGGAGGAATTCCATGAAACCTTCCCAAACATGCTTAATTTTGATATTTAAGGAAAATTTTCATGAAACCCATGACTTTTAAGCATCAGACAGGATGAAAATACTAAAAAGAAGGAAACCCAAAGTTTAAATGAATCATTTATACTCAATCAAGTGAAGTGAACCAAAAAACCAAGGAACCCATCCCTTAAGAGGAAAAGGTCAAACCTAAAGAAAAACAAGAGAGCAAAGAAAGAAAAAGAGAGTCCCTGCCCCTAGTGGGACATGTGGGAAAAAATTGCACAACAAATGGTGACTCCATTGGGGAAATTCTCTAGAGCATTTTGACATCAAATTGGAATAAATAACCCATAATCTCTAGTTTCGGTCCTCACATCAGGTCAACCAATAAACTAAAGTCTCAAAATCAATGAAAAAGCTATCCCTTCCTATGCTGGAAATCCAGGTGTGTGTGGATATATTAGTTTATATCCCTAAGCTACTATAAAAAACCAAGTTTAGTCAAGTTAAGCTACACAAATGATTCTAACTCCAAAAGCAACCTGGATAGAGCGACACTGCCAGTCAGACATCCATAGCCCCAACAATGTTATTGATGTGATTCTCCTAAACATAGCTCTACTACCAAGTAGGCATCGATAGCCTTGGTAGAGATATCCAGATCCTCCTAAGAAGTTGAATTTTCTTTTGATTTTCAACATTTTCTCCTTTTTTTCTAATTTTTCTTTCTTTTCACTCCCTTTCATTTCAACCTATAAGCAATCAAGCTCCCATTCAAGGATGAGAATCATAGTGGAATTGAATTAGAAATATAAAAAAATTTAGTTAACAAGACTTCACAAGGAACCTAACAAGAACCTTAGGATTCTTAAGATGTGAGTAAAATGTAAGATTTGAGCATGTTCAGGAACTAACTCAATCCAATGCCTTATCCAATTTATACATTTAGACCATGAGACACTAAATGGAGGACTTATACCATCCCTTCCAAAAAAAAAAAAGAGATTTTATAAAAGAAATACCTAAAACTATCCTAGATAAAATGATTATTGTGTAGATAGAACACTCAATAAAAAGATCAAGAAGACCCAAAAACTAAAACAAAGAAAAGAAAAGAAACCTATACTACCCAAACAAAACAAGAAAGAAAACCAAAAAAAATCAAACCAAAATAAATATGACACCTAAACTAACTATTTATAAGGGTGAGCTGAAAAATCTCAGGAAAGGAAGTAATGCTTTAGATATTTCCCATTGATTGGCAATGGGGCATTCTCTCTAGTGAGGGTCTTTAGATGGAAAGCATTATTTCCCAAGATTTCAGAAATCTAAAAGGGACCAAGCCACAACTTGTTGCACTTACCATGCTCCCATTTCTTCTCATGTGCCTTATCCTAGTATAGAACTAGATAAAAAATCCTGAAGGATTTAACCTTGGCTTTATGATCAAACAAACTCTTGACAATACCTCGGTGCCTGGTAAATTTCTCTAATGCTTCATCTCTCTTCTCTTTTAATTGCAATAGTTCAGCTAGGTGGGCATCTAAACGTTTCCCTTCCTCATAATACTCATTCATGAATTAAAGGGTAGGGATTCTCAATTGAATTGGAAACATAGGCTCAAGTCCATAAACCACATGGTAAAGAGAGGAGCCTAAATAAGCCTTCTGATGACTGTGATTTCCTCATAAAGAAAATTTTAACTAAGTATGCCAATCTTTTAGGTTTTGGTTGATCAATTTGTGAATAATAGTTAGGAGGTTCTTGTTGGTTGATTCAACTAGCACATTCCCTTAGGGATAATAGTTAGATGCATACTTAATGATAACCCCTCAACCAAAATCCCAACCCAAAAACTTTAAATATACAAAAGCATAACCATTATCACATACAACAAAAAAAGGGAATCCAAAACAATTTATAGTCCAAGCTTCAAGGAAATTTATTACCACCTCAGTTGTGCATTGCTTGCAAGGAACATAATCTATCCATCTAGTAAAGTAATCAGTGGTAGTCAGAATATACCTGTGTCTGGCAGAAGATGGTGGGTTAAGTAGACCAATAAAGTCCAATCCCCACTATGTGAATGACCTTACCTCAATTACTAGTTGTATCAGAACTACAAAATATCTTTGGTGGTAGAAGTTTGACAAACATGATATGCCCTTACATGATTGTGAGCATTAGTAAACAACTTATGCTAATAGTATCCTACTCTTAAGATTTAATTTGTAGTAGCAAGACCAGAAATATGACCTGTACCATATCTCTTGTGAAGTTTTTCCATACCTCTAATTACTTCTTCTTTTCTAGACAAGAAAGGTAAACACCCTCGTGATTCCTTTTATACAATATTGCTCCCTTTAACATGTTGTTGGAACTTTTCAATCTCAATACTCTATGTTGCACTTGGTTTAAATGAGTAGGGAACTTTTGATTAAGCAAATAATAAACAATGTCATCATATCACTCATCAGGTGAGACATCCTAAAGATGATATTGTTGTGTTGTAATTTCAAGTCCAATCTCAGCTTGCATTATCCTCATCAATGCTTGACCCTTTACTAATTTCATAGTCTGAATTTCAATTTCATATTCTTGCAACATGGTTACCCATTTTTCTCTTCATTCTCCCAACTCACTTTGCATCAATAGGATTTTTACTACCGGATTAGGCACAATTGTAAGTACTCTATTCCTTAAGATGTAGTGCCTAAATTTCTTCACCCCTCTGACCAATGCATATACCATTTTTCCACATTGGGGTATCTCAATTCTACATATTTTAAAGGTGCACTCATGAATGCAATGGGGTTCTCATCCCCTCCATTAAAATTATGTCTCTACATACTAGCACAAGAATGGTTAGATGTAAATGAAAAAATACATAATGGTTTAGCATAATCAGGACTCACCAAAATAGGAGCATAAACAATAGCCCTTTTTATCTCTTCAAAAGCCTCTTTTGATTCATAATTTTATTCAACTTTTGCATCCTGCTTTAAAATTGCATTCAATAGCTTGATAATCTCTATGAAACTAGTGATAAACTTTCTAAAAAAGTTATTTTTTCTAAAGAATTATTTCATCTCCTTTTTTCTTGTAGCTTGTTGCATTTTCAATATTGCTTGCATATGCTCAGGGTCTATTGAAATGCCATTTTTCAAAATTACATGACCTAATAACTTTCCCTCAGTCACCCCAAAAATACACTTCTTTGGATTTAGGGAGATATTGAATTCCCTACATCACTGAAATACCTTACATAGATCTAAAATATGATCTCCCCTCCTTTTAGAGAAAATAGTCAAGTCATCCATGTAAATAATAATACACTTACCAATTATATCATTGAAGGTAATTTCCATAGCTCTTTGGAAAGTGGCTCCTACATTGATTAGCCCAAATGGAATCCTTCTATATATGAGTGTGCCCCACTTAGTTGTAAAAGAGGTCTTGTGATTTTCATCATATTGCACCATGACTTGGTTGTAACCTAAATATCCATCCAAGAATGATATCATTTGTGAACCATTCACAATTTGAATACTTCATCTAAGGAAGGGACTAGATAGTTATATTTCTCTAAAGCATGATTTAAATTCCTAAACTCCACACATAGCTAGATTTCACCATTCTTCTTTCTTACAGGCACCAATTTTTCCACCCAGGTTGAAGGTCTAATAGGAAATATGATGCAGGTAGATAATAGCTTATGTACTTCTTTCTGAATAACTAGCAAAACATTGATTGGTCTCTATCTCTATCTAATAGGCTTTGCATTTGTCTTGAGAAGGATAGTATGTGTAATAATAAAACTATAAAATCCTGATAAACATTTAACACATCAATTATACCTTTCTTCTCTTCAAGAGTACATACCTTGCCAATGAACACATTCCTCACATCATCTAGAGTTCCCATGTTATTAGTATCACATTGGCTACTTATGGAATCCTTTTTAGCTTGTTGATCTTGATCTCTTATCTTATCTAGATCAATGATCCTTTTCAATTGCACCATTCCTCTTGGAATTATATTTGTCTTAAGATTGATTACGCCCTCCATGTCTAACTTTGCCTCTTTTGTCTCTATTTCATCAATTATCTAAGAAGAAAAGACATCAAAACTAGTGATGAAATACAAAATATGTTTGTCATCTTCAAATACCTAAAAAATTTGTACATTATCAGGTATAGATGGGATTGGGGTAAGCTCAACGTGAATATTTTCAACCTTGATAATGAAAATGGCTCTAGATTGTTGGCCGCCTATGCTAAAGCATCAACAATGTGGTTCTTACTTCAGGGAATCATTTGAATATTAAATTCATCAAATCCCTCTATCAGATCCCATACTCTATTCCAATAATTTTCCATCCTTCTATCATGGAAATAGTATTGTATCCTCACTTGCTTGATTACCAATTTTGAGTCCCCCAAAAACTAACCTTATTTTTTAGATCCATTAGTAAACCATGTATCAATGCCTCATATTCAACAACATTATTGGTGTGGTGAAATTGTAGCCTATGTGCAAAAAAGAAGGTTTTACCTATTGTACTTATTAACTCAAAGCCTACACCAACACCTTGCTATGATTTAGAACTGTCAAATCACAAACTCCTAAACTTAGCAGAATCAATACCTTTTGGATCTCTTGTATTCTTGCTCTTACTTGATGAAGGATCTTCTTGCTAAATTTTTTGTTTACCTTTATGCTCCTTATGGATTTCTTAGAAATCAATCCTAACAATTGGAGGAGGACTAATACATCTCTTAATTTATTCTATAGTGGTATAGCAAAAATAACATTCGAGTTTGGGATGTGATGCATTGTGAACTCTACACCAATTGGGCAATGTTAACTCTTCAAAATTCATTTTCTTTCCAAGATTGATTTGATCTTCAATACACTTATGAATGAACTCTTTAAAATTGTTGAGAATACCAAGGTTACCATCATCTTGCTCAATATCTTCATCTGATTCTACAACTGCTTCTTTACTACTAGAACATTGAGTCAAGTCCTTAGGCATATATTGCATCATGAGAATCTCTTATGCTTCTATTTCTTAATGGTTCCTGCCAGGACATAATTTCCTAAACTTGCCTCAGAAACCAACACATCATTTGATGTATTTTGATATTCCATGATTAGATACTTCATTCTTGGCTCTCGTTCAATCTTGATCTAGTTGGGGATCCCATTCCATGGAAACCACATATTAGAATGATCTATGGAGGTATATCCATTAAGTTATCTCATGAAATCCCTTCCTAGAATCAGTGCATAAGCATCTAGTATATCAACTACTTTGATATTGATAATCTTTTATACCCTTGAGTCTGATGCAATATGCATAGGGATCATATTCAATTCACTCACTAGACTTACCTCAGTCTTGTCTAAGTGACCTTACGTTGGGAAGGAGCAAGAGTAATTCCTAATGCCTTGAAAACTAAAACTGGTATGGCATTTGCAAAAGCTTCATAATCCAATAAGCAATTGTGCAGATTTTTACCAAATATACAAATGGAGATAAAAAAAGGAAGAGTTTCTTGTTTAGCTTAGAAAATACTTATCGTAGAATCAACTTGATCCACTTGAATCTTATCCTTCTCTTTACTTATATCCTTTGTCTACAGTTGAGCTTGATCTTTAGTAGGCTGATTAGCTTGATCCCTACCTATTTTTGCATTATGTGTCTTTCCAATTACTTCCTTCACCACTGGTTCAGTAAAACCAACCCTCCTCATAGTAGCATCTCATGAAGATTTTGGAGATGAATTCTAATTCAAAGAGACAAAGATAACACTTCTAATTTTTGGAACCCTCAACAACTCAAAATATGAGAGGCTGACCCTTACCTTCTTGATTTATTTTGCTACATATTCACCCATTTATGCCACACTCATCTCATATTTTTTTTTTTGAGCTGCTCCATTCTTTTCCTTGCCAACATTAGTATGTCCTCCCTTTGAGTAATTAGAAGATCCTCCTTTAGAAAAGTACTGTGTTGGCACTTTTTGATAAGAAGGATTGTTACTCGCATTTGGATCAGGAGGTGTACTAAAATTATTTGGAGGAATAGATGTAGTAAAAGGCCCACCATCTTGCATATTTCCCAAATCATATGGACTTGTATGTTGATGAAAAATTTGAACTTCATCTACTCCATAATATTCATCTAAAGGTCCATCATCAACAATATCATTGTTTTCAAACAAATGAGATATTGATTCTTCATTACATACTTGTTCTAATTTGATACTTTTCTCAATCGTTCCTCTTTAGGTCCATTTTCTTCACTTTGTGGGAAGGGAGCATGGTTTAACACTAATACTGGTGAATCATATGGATCATAGGGAATAATTTCTTCTCCATTTGCATTGTTTCAAGTAACCTGCTAAACTTCCATTTGGAATATAACAGCTGCAATTTGGAATTTAGGGAAATATAATTTAGAATGTTGTGTTGTTTTATGAAGCATAAAATATTTAGGTAATGCGGCTTGGACCAATAGGAATACTCTTGATGACTTCTCTTGACTAGCAGGTGGTTCTAATGGTGTCAGGACCTCCATTATTAGGCCTAGTATTCCATGTCCTATTCTACCTTGTGGGTGGCCTCCTATCAAAATTCAGCCATGTTGATTGACCTCTCTCAAAACCTTGTGCTTGACCTTATTTTTTTCAAAACTTTGTCCCCAACCTTGTGAAAAATCCCTATTATCTTAGTTGTAGTTGGATTATATACCTCTTTGTGCAACCTACAATTGACTATTATGATTCCTTAGATAGGTGAGCTCCATGGATAGATTGTTCACTTGCTCTGTCAACTCATCTAGTATTTCCTTGTTCTAATGTAGAACACATAGAGTTTTGCAAATAAATGGGGTTTGATCCTAAATATTGTGATTGGTTCAATACTTTAGAGTTTTGAAAATTGGCTAGGATATTGGCTTGTTGCTAAGGATATGTTGTTTGACTTGAATTTTGCAAGTAGTTAGGCATAGGTTGGGGTTGATTTAATGGAGAACCTAGTTGTGAACCAAAGAAATTTGAGGGATTAGATTCATCATAGTAATCTAATTGGTCAGAGCTTGGTTTAATCCTTGAACCTGTCCAGGGTGGGAAACAAGTCCTAATTATGGAAAAGGTCCTACTAAATCTACATTAAATATGTACTAGCCTTGATGGCCTCAACATATGTATCTATTAGTGTCACTAGTGGTTAATGCATCCTCTTAATAAATGTAGAAGTAAGTCTATCCAAGGCATCATAATAGACTCCCCTAGTTGATGCCTATTCATAGCATATGGTGGCTCTAATTAGGTATAGGAATGATGAAGCCTATTGTTAAATGAAATTATGGGCTCATTAACTTTCCTCTTGACTGACATAAACTAAAAATATAAATCATTTTGACTAATAGGAATTTTGAACTTTTATAGAAAAGAATCCTTCATTTGATTCCAGCTAGTAATAGAACTAGTAGGAAAGTGATTATACCAATAGAATGCCTCCTCATCGAGTGAATAAGGGAGGATTCTACATGCCACATCTTCATGAATAATTAGTATGTCCAGGAAAGTAGTTAGAAAGAACCTAATATGTTCCTTTGTTGTCCTGTTGGGATATCATTAACATGGAATTTGGAGAAAAAATGCTTGAGATTCTTAGGCATGGCATTATAATTGTTAAAGAATAGGGTTGAAGGATTATTTTCCAAAAAATTCATTAGGGGTAGTGGAGGTGGTAGTGGTTGATTGATGGTTGCTTGAAGCTACTAAATGGGAATAGGATGAGCTTTAGAATCAGATGGTGGAGAACTAGATGGAGAGGAGGATGAAGAAGATGGATGGATGGGTGTAGATGATGAAGCCTCCGCTTTTTAGTCCTCCTTGACCTGGTAGGGGATTTTAACTCTTGAAAGTATCCTTTATCTACTATAGATCTTGTATCTCTTTGGAAGAACCTTTGAGGAGATATGGATGATAGAAAATTATCCATATTTATTGAATCAACCCTCCTTTGGGTGCCTATCTATTGATGGTGTTTTCAACATTGCAACAACTCAAACAAGATACAAGTATCCTATCTCTCTTGAAAGGAAAATTTCTATTAGCAATCCTTAAGAAATAACCACAAGGTCTCTAATGTCAGGTCTTGACAATCCAAAAAATAACCAAGTGATAATGTGAAATGTTGGTAATAAAAAAAGATGCCTTACAAATTGACAATGTTGGAAGTACTTATCATTGAATATAGCAATGGGGTGATGCTTTCAATCCTAAAACTAACCTAGATTTCAAATAAATAACAAAAGAGATAAGAGATGAGAGATATATTCTAAACTAAATTCTAAGATCAATTGTGCACACAATAAAGCATTCAAGGTGGACCAATCTTACAAAACCAATCCTTTTTAACCAATATGAAATCCACAGTATCACAAAGACAATGCAATCTACAAAGGTATAAAATATTCTCAAATTTTAAATATCCAAACATTCACAATTGAACTTGAGTGCAAGAAATAATAGGCCCAGGCTAAATTTACGCAACCACAATCTACAAATTTCCAAAAAGTATGGACCAAACATTCCTCAACACCTCAAATAGTTTATCAAAAACATAAATGAAATGAAAATAGTTCTATTATTGATCATGAAATCACTTACTCAAATAATTTATAAAAAAATGAAACATAAGAACCATGCATAGATGAAATAACACAAGGAAGAACACCAAAAGATAATATCTTTAATTTTATTCATTTCACCAATAAATTGCAACAATTCAAGTATCTCATCTCTAGTAGCATCAACAAAAATCTAACAAATGAGGAAGAGGCCTCAATATATAGAACTTCTCATGACATGTGAGCCTAGCAGAGAAATTAAATTAGGTTTTACATTAGGCCAGCTAAATAGGTTAGCCTTGACATTTTTAAAGCTCCTAATCCAATTTTATAATAAAATATTACAAAGTTAGCCTCAAAAGGCATTTAATAATTAAATAAAGTCTTGGCACAAAAATCTAGACACCACCAACTTGTAACTTTAACCATTTCTAGAAAGTTCTCCAATATTTGAAAGAACACTATCAAGGTTGACCTATTCTAGAATTGGGATGAAATTTATTCTCAATTTGATTGTCTTTAACTCTTCTCCATATTTTACTAAAGTTTTTTCCCACTTTTTTTGTACCCCTTGATATTTATCTAGGTTAGAGATATAAACAATTGCATCTTCTAGGTGATATTTTTCTACAGGTCCATCCTCAACTAGAGAATAGAATTCATGCCACCACTTTCATAATTGATCTACATTTAATTTCTTCCTTCCAATTTTTTTCCTACTTGTAACAATTTCTAAGAATGTAGTGCAACTATCACATATCTCTTTTCCTCTGTTCTGGATCTTTGAGGTTTTCTTGAGTGCTTTCATCATGAGTTCTTTCTTGAAATTCAATGAATCTATCTATTCCATTGGCTAATTTATATTTTCTATTGTGAGGAATTTCTCCTAGATTGGCTCTTCTTCTAGAACTTCTATGATTTTTTTCAACTCGGCAATGGTAGTATCATCTACCTTTTGAAAATCTGTTGTGAGCTAAGATATTTCCTAAATAAATTATGAAGCCTTCTCATATGTATGCAACATCTTTTCAATCATTACATCCCCTCTTTTTCTTACACTACCAATCCATTCTTGGGTAACTTGCAATGATGTTCTCAACCTTCCAATCTAAGAAACTGCATCTTTATATAACAATCCTTCTAAAAATAAGGCTCCCTCACTGGTCTATGTTTGCATGGGCTTAATTAGATACTAGACATATTTCTACACCTCCCTCAATTTTTGTTGTAACTTTTTCTTTTCTTTAGTTCCATCAACCACTTTTCTGAGAATGACTTGTATAGACTCCTATAAATCTTCCTTCTCTTGTTTCTTTTTGGATGGGCCTAGATTGATAGTTTCTATCTTATAATCAGATGGCTTCAACTCATCCTTATGCTTGTCATTTACAAGAGTAGAAATATGGATAACCCTATTGTTAGCTTCATCCCTTATCACTCTAGAAATTATCCTTGCTTTCTTCCTCTCCTTTATTTTATCCAAATTGGATAGAAACTTACTATAATATGGAGTCTCTTCTTCCAAAATGATTGGTTTGGGCTTCAACCTTTCTTTTAACCAATAAGGAGCATTTTATTTTTCCAACTCTCTATTAGCTTGAGAAGCATTTTTCTCATCCCGGTCTATGGAGGGTCAATCCTTAATGTCCTTTGGTTTCTCATTGATACTATCATCTTGTTTTCCCTCAACCTTATCCTCAGTATCAGATACATCTACATGTTCATTCATAGGATATTGAGTACACACCTCCTTGGTTCCTTTGGATTTTGTATCTTTACATTGTAATTTTGGAACCATTTGCTCCAATTTCTTTCTAAATAATTCAACTCTCCACTCTTTGGTGTTGGTATATCTTCATATTCTTCTTCTTATTCAGTGTTTCTAGAGATGTTTTCTTCTTCATTTAAAACCTCTTCATCAACTAGTACATTCTAAATAGGAGATCTAGGAAAAGTATTATTTCCTATAACTGCTCTCTTTGCTTCATATTGAGCTTCATCAATAGGTGTCTCTTCAATATTCTCCTCATGTTAATTCACTACATCTTCAATATTCTCTATAGGAGGAGCCTTTTTCTTAGGAGAACCTCTTCTAACATATACCTATGGATTCTCTCCTGAACTCTATATACAACTACATTAGCTTGAGTGGTGTCCTCTTCAACAACCTTTTCCCTCCTTAACTTGGCTAGAATTTGTCCTTTAGTGAAAAGTCTTCTCTTAAGGCTAAGCCTCTTCACTTCCCTTTTCAAAATTTATTTTGTAGGCTTTCTTCTTTTCACAAAAGTTTGCCTCTTGGGCTCTTTACCTTTACCCTTACTCCAAATTCTCCTTTTAATTACAAATTGTGCTACTTCTATGTCTTCCTCTTTATGAGGCTCAACTATTTCATCTCGTGTATTTTCAGTCTCCTCCTTTGAATGAGATTCCAAATTTCCCATTAGGTCATAAGTTAACTTTGTACCTATTGCTTCTAGTTCCAACACCTTATGTTTTACCCATTGTTTAGAATACCTTAGCACAAGATAATTAAGTTGATTCAAATAAACTATTTCATCCTCTGACCAATCAATAGCAAGAAGGGGCTTGTCTTGTTATTGCTCATAATCATGGTATTGCATCAGGTCTTATTCTTCATCCACTTGATCGAGGAAATTGACCACTTTATGAAGTCTAATTGACCATAGAGGCAATCTAGAAAATATTATTTTTATCACTTCCATTTCATCTCTACAGTTGGCTCAATAGTTTTCAATATGATCCTTGTGTCTATATTATGTGTTAGTCATTCTTTGTGTGATCCTATAGGGATCAAATTTTCCTCTATCTATATGAGAGTACAAGTGGAAATAAACCATTTCAATATTAGAATGATAGTTACTCAGTATGGAAGGAAAAGCCTCCAAACCTCTAATTCTTAAATGAAATTCACCATCAAGCCCTATTTTGTACATATTTTTCAAGACAACAACAAATGTAGATAACTGCCTCATCATTTTCAGCAATATGAGCTTATTAGTGGGATACCTAGGGAGTCTAAAAGACATCTAAGGTGATCCATGTATTCTAATGTAGGAAAATTTTGGAAACTGGATGAACCAATAACCATATTTCTTGATTAATTCCATTGCTTCAGTTGATATTCTAACATGAAGAGGATTTTGTAGAGATCTTGTAATATACATGAGAAAAGTGTTATTAACCCTCCTATAATTGGAAGTATTGAACTTTAACTGAGGGTGGACATCACAAACTCTTTCTTGACCAATGACACCTTTACAACTCAAGCCTTTGTATCAAATTTGCCTGGTAAAAAAATATGCAATATATGAGGTCATAGTGAATTTCTTTGTGTTTGGCACATTTCTCAATTGTAAGTCCATATTATCACTTATAGTGTCTTCCTTGTGATAATGAATACCCTTTATAATTTATGAAATGGCATAGAACATCCATTAATTGAACATGAATGCTTCGTCTAATCCCATTACTCTACCCAAAAGAGTAATCATGTCATTATATTCTTGCTTGAAATCACTCTACAATTTCTTAAGAAGCTTAGAATAATGTGATTTGGTTTTCTCAATCTAGGAATTGTTCATGATCTCCAAGGCTTGAGAAAAATTAGATTCATAAAACTATTAAGTGACCTTTAGCTATAATTTCACCAACTTGTGATGTGACCCAATATTAAAAATCTCAAATATTGACTCTTTAGTTAGATTTTCCATTATCCTACCTTGAGGGCCAATATTTATTCTCTTATCTAAATCATAGTGCTCTGCACATTCCATAATAATCTCAAGACACTATACTAAAGGTGGGAACCCAAAAACTTGAGCCAACCTTGTATGAACAATTATTTTGGCAAGAGGGGTAACTGCATCTCCTAACATTCTATGTTTTAAGTCTTCATAGTCCACATGTCCCATACTGGTGTCACCCACTTTGCCCCATGTTGAATGGATCTTGGACTCTGGCCTTGTACCTTTGAAATTGTAGTTCATTTTCTCAGCTATGGTTAGTGGTCCCTCTTTGGCTAGCTCATTTGATTTTTCCATGGAATCCCTCCCTTTCCTAGATTTTCCCTACATCTAACAAGAAAGGACTACAAGTACTAGAATTTCAAGAAAAAATGATCATTATAACCTAATTGAATCATTGAATTCATCATTAAAATATATATACAATATAAAACCAATCTCAAAACATCACCAAGATCATTACAACCAAGTTATAAATCCTTAAAATAAAGCATTAAATAAACTTCAATTTTTTTCCTCCCTCATGGATTTTGGCTATGAATAGACTTCGAGGAATCTACCCCTCCATAGATTCCATGAAGGGATAGACATTCGGGTATTTATTGATCAGATGGATTTGGTGAATCAAGGGAAACTTATCCAAAATATACTTATCAAAGCTTTCTGATACCGTAAAACTCATCTTTCATGCATCTCAATATTCAACTCAAAGGCATATTACATATTTCATAACTTTAGGGATTTCAAGCCACCATGGATTCGGGGAATCTGGGTCATCATGGATTTCACAAATAGATTGAAGCTTGGGGATTTTGTGTCCATGAAAATTCCATGAAGAAAACAACTCTTGGGTTTTTAACTTGAGGGTGCATTTTAGCGAATGATACACATTCGAGGATTTCATAACACTAAGGATTTTATGAGGGTAACTTAGACTTCTCAATGAACAACTTGATCAAAATGGAATCCTTCTACTCGAGAGCTCAAAATTGACTTGAATTTAATGATATCACATTCAATTCAAATTCAAGACTAAGGTGACAAATTTTTTTGATTCAATTCTTAAAACCTTGATCTAGGGTTTACACATAGACTTAGGGCTTATAAATATTGATCTTTGAATTCAAAGCATTATAGAAAAAATGACTAATTAGACTCAAATTGATACTCTAATTCACATCATGCAAGCACAAATACATCAGAGTGACAAGATCATGAAACCATAGCTCGAGGAAGCATACATATGAATGCCCTAGTTCATGCTTAATAATAAAAATCTACAACATCTTAACTCTCTATATGATGCCCTAGCTACATGACTCTAAATGAATGTAAACCAAAAATTTAGCAAAGAATCAAGGGGGAAAAAATATATCAATTAATCAAAACATAGCTCATACAAAATCAAATGCAAAGAAAAAAGAACTCAAATTGGTGATTACAAAATCAAATGGAAAAATAATGTAATTTGAAACCATTAAATTCATGCCAAATAACCATGAAAATTTGTAGAACAATCACCAAGAGAGTTAGAAATCCTACCTTTTAACCTAAAAGATTTAAAATGTGAACTCAAATGCTCTAGGAAACCAAACTCTAGCTTAAGATCGGTCAAAATTCATTGCACCAATACCCAAATAACAAGAATTCATGAGCACTCTCAACAAAATGTAGTAAACAATGAATAATGAAAATACAAATGTGAAATCCTTTTAAATCGTGCCCAAAAATGGCTTTAATGTCCAAGTACATCAATTGCAAAATCAATAAATGCACTAACATGACACCTCTAAAATTTTGGGAAAATGACACCATGATAGACTCCGGGAATCTAGAGACCCCCAGATTTAGTGATGTGAAAGGAGCTTGGGGAATCTACTAGGAGGAAGATTTAGCGAACATCCAACCCTTTAGGAAAATATGTCATCAAGTAAATTCTATCAGAAAATGAGCTTCAGGCAATCTATCGAGAGATGAATTTAGTGAATGATTATTCCTTTAGGAAAATCTGGCAAGGGAGGAATCCTGCAAAACCTTCCCAAACTTGTCCAATTTTGATATTTAAGGAAAATTTTAGTGAAACCCATAACTCTTAATCATCAAATAGGATGAAAATGCTACAAAGGACACCCAAACTACAAATAAAGCATCTATACTCAATCAAGTGAAGTGAACCAAAAAACTAAGGAACCCGTCCCTTAAGGGGAAAAGGCAAAACCTAAAGAAAAATGAGAGAGAAAAGCAAGCAAAAGAGGGTCCTTGCCCCTTGTCCTAGGGAATGGGAAAAAATTTCACAACAAACCCCATGAAATAAAACCATGCATACAATCTTACAAAATAACTATATGAAAAGACCAAAGACACATCACAAGATAATAGAAGATATACACTAGGAAAACCATCAAGGGGGGAAAACCTAGCATCCAAAAGCATCCACACTTAATGCATTATTCAATATTGAATACATTACAATACACTTATAGAGTCTCCATGAATACTTTTAAAACATCAAGCTCTTGCAATTCATCCTTCATGTGTCTAACCATGTATCCACACATCCCATCCAATGCTTCACATATGCATTCTTTAGAAGAAACTAAATACAATGAAAATAAAGCCAAAACTAATAAAAACCAATCTCAACCACTAAAAATGTACTTTATTTTACAAAATAAAGCTCACACAAATACAACCAAGTGGTAAGCTAGAATCATGTGCCTCAAAACCATGAGTACACAAAACTATTGACCCTAGATTTACCTTTTGGTACTAATTTTCACAAATATTAAATATTTTTGCCATGTGCAGCACATAAATAAAATATATAACTCAATGTTCTATATAACTTTACAAGTGGACCCAAATAAATATTTAATGTGGCTAAACACATCACATAAGGTTGAACCATAAATAAATATTTATTTTACATAATTAAAATAATCAATTTTTTGCAAGATGTACAACACTTATTCCTAACAAAAATTTAAAATTATAGCATGGTAGGTCAGAGAGGTATATACTACTTGCAACATTATATACACATAAAATGGTTACACCATGTAAGGTTCCTTTAGGAAATAATTACCATTTCATTATTTTCTTCCACATATGATGCATTTGAATATGAAATCATCTCTTTCACATTCAAATACGTCAATCTCTTGAGTGTGCTCAATGCTCAAACTAAAAACAAATAATTTATTAAAAAATCCTTTTCACTTCAAGGGTTTTCATAGTCACACTATCCCAAGTGGATAGATAAACATAATCAAGGCTTGAATAATGTCACTTGATATTTACACATAGTACAAAACAAAAATATCAAGAATGAAATGCACATGCAATAGCAACTTCATGGAAAACTTGAGCATCTAACTAATCTCTCCAAAAAATTACTCATTAAATATTAAGCAAGGAGATAAACTACACAATAAAACTTACAACCCATAGCCCACACAACAATAAGAACTTGAGAAATCATATATTGAGAACACATCAATCACATAAGAGAGAACATAAATAAAATCCACTAGATTTAAAAATTGGGATTTGATACCAATTATAATACCCCAAGCCACACACCTACTATACTATCCAATTAAATAATTTTTTTGTTCGAAAGAATGACACCGATGATTAAGATATGTCAATGACATGTCACACTATGCTAATGTGGGCAAAAGTGTCATGCAAATCACAATAGCACACACACACAAGACAACATCCCCATTGTTCGAAGAAAGGTGGTATGAGAGGAAGACTTTTAAAATATATGATAGAGTCAATATAAGAACCTTTGAGAGAGTGAAACCATTCCTTGATGATGACTGGTTTCTAACCCAAAATTTTATTTTCTCACAAACACAACATAAGGGTGGGATGATTGATTCATCTACCTAAAATCCACACCTTCAAATACTTTATGGCACTCACAAAACCAAAAGAAACCTAAAAATAGGTGGGACAACTAAGAGATACCATACCTCAACTATTTTGTAATGTCCTAGACATATAATTTAACACAAAATACTTATTTGTAAATTAAAATTCTATTGAACACACAAAACACTGATAGGGGGTGAATCAGTATTCTACTGAACCATTTGATTGTTAACCATCCAATTATTAACACATATCTAGCTACAACTATAAGTAAAAACATGTAAGGGATCATAACATCACACAATTCATAGACATTGAGATATTTAATATTACAACCAAAAATGGGAAAACCCACATTGAGGATTAACTCACAATATATTATAACCAATCATAAAATATTATAGGGAACACTGTTAGGACACAATATCTTTGAAAGGCTCACAGTTGTACGAAAGATATGGCTTACCGCAAGAATATAAAAAGGTATGACTCACTGCCAAGAATATGAATTGAAAAGAATGCACCTTCTATGTGCTAAATACAATTCCAATTAAGCTTTGGAAGATAGAAAATCCTACATCGGATTGCATGTATACAACAACTATCAACAACTACCAAAGACTTCACACCATATCACTTTGTTGCACATCTTGCATCATCACTTCTTATCATTTTTGTCTCTATGTATCTATTCATGTATATGCATATATGTTCAATACAAGGATGTTTCACATATATACATGGTTACATCTTCATACATCAATTAGGTCAACCTAATTAGATGCAAGCATACTTAACTCAAAATATTTTGTCAACTTAAAAAAAAACTTATTTGGTGCTCTAAAAAAAATATGTAAGAAACAATTTAGGTCAGCTTTAACCTATGAAGGAACTCTTTAAACCTCCATGAAGAATGTGCCACATGTTCAAGTCATCCAAAAGAAGATCATACCAAAAAAATTGTAAGATGATCTTTTGTGTTTTATAACTTTCAACTCATTTGACCTAGATTATGAAACCAAAGCTACATATAAGACCCTTAAATAATATATCAAAATCATATTAGTTGATATTCTACTTGGAGTGATTCTAGACCAAATTACTAGATCAATGTATCCTAGACACAGTTTACCAGATGAGCAAAAAGTTAGACACCAAACAATATTGGCATCAATAACAACATACCAAATAATGGATGTTGAATCATCCAATGAAATTGTGCACACTTCAAAGGATCTTTCCAAGAGAAAATCAACCACATAGAATGTATTGTAACTAAGGGCATGCAAATAGAGATTATTATTGATCTAGAATATGAGATGATTACAAATGTACAAATTCCCTAAATATATAGGCATGAATGAGATGCGATATGCAATATGATGTTTCTGTAGACATGGAAAATATACCGACATACTTGATCCCAATTACTAACACCATTTCATCCCGAATCACCTTCTTAGCTTATCATCACTCTTTGCCCCTTAATTAAATAAATAATCATTTATCTGATTAAATCATTCTCTCTTGTTAATTAAATCAATCAATCCGATCTAATTAACCCTAGGTCTCTATTTAATTAAATAATTCATTTTATTTGATTAAATCTCTAAAGTCATCTTATTAAATTAAATAAATTAAACCTTGTTTGATTTAATCTAACATCATCTCTTTTAATTAAATAAATCAAAATATTCATTTAATTAATCTTGAAATCATATTATTCTCATTTGGATTTAAATCAACCCACAAATCTAAATCAATTAGTCATGTCATCTAATCCCTCATTAAATTAATTAAACCTTGATTAATTTAATATTATTCCATGTCCCATCCTCTAGCTTTTGTGACTTGCACATGAAAATATATTTAATTCATTTATTAAATCTGTATTTTCTCTCAACTTGGCATCTTTTAGAGAATATTCCTTCAAGTTTGAAATCCCTCCAAGTGGATTTTTCCTTCCAACAAGACATTCATTCCTTCTTACATTTCCTTTTGCATTGATCCAAGTGGCAATTAATTCATTCTTTTTCCCTCTTGCATGTCATTTTACTATTTTAAAATTCCACCTAATTTCATTTATTGTGCACAATGACCAAAATGTGCACAACCTTCATCCTCTCACATCTTGACAAGTGGCACTTGCTCATTGGGTGTTGAATGATCCCACATTCATCCCATTTTGCATTTCTCTATCTTGTCTTTCTATAAATAAGAGGCTTCTCTCCTCATTTCGATCATCCACAATTTGAGAAAGTTTACTATACCCAATTTTATCTTCAAGCATATCTATTTCCATCAATTTTATCAAAGTCTTAGCTAGGTTATGCAGATTTTTCATCATGGAGCTCAAGTGAATCTTCAACAAAGTGGATCAACCTTCATCACTCATCAAAATTGCATTATAGGAGTTGGGAAAGGGCCAATTTTCACATCAAATTGGCACCAATTCCCCCATCGGATCAAGAGTTTGCATGTTTAATAAAGATTCCATTGCTTTCTTATTGTGTTTTTCATTTTATTTCCTAGTTTGAGCATTGCTAATGGATTTCATGTGGAATCTTGATTATTACTTGCATTTTATCTAACTATGTGTTTGTTTCTTGTTTTTTGCAGGTATTAGGATTGGGGTTCTATATTTGGCACTAGAAGGAGGGAAGATCTCAAGTTTAAATCACATTTTTTAACAATTTTTTGTGATTTTCTTCTCTATTTTTTTGTGTCTATAGGAAACTGGTCATTCTGATGAGAAGGGAAGCAATGGTATCTTTCTGCATGGATGATCCCCCACAAACGGAATTCCCACATTAGAAACCTTGTTTAGAAAAGGCCAAAATCCTTGATCTATTTGTTGGTGTAAGAATGATCATTCTGAAGTCACCCCACAATTTTATGAATTTTAATAGAAATGGAAAGTATTCCATGGGAGTTTCATGGGTATTGATGCTTGGCTGCCCCATATGAGTGATGTGGAGGGGAGCCAGTGGGTTCAAGCATCTAACCATTTGCTAGAAGTAGGCATAGCTAGACTTGTCCAAGTGGGGATTCAACAAATACAATCTTTCATATCCATAGGATTGCGCATGATCTTGGAAACAAAACACTTTGCTTGTTCATAAACATTTGGAAACAAACATTCAACATTATCATCAAAATTCAAACCCTTTAGGAGGTAAATATCTTTGACAAAATTCATGTTTTATTGCTTTCCCTTGGGATTCTATCCTTGGAGGTTCCTAAATACTTGGATTTATATCTCAATTTTCTTACTAAAGTCAACAATAGGAAAAATTTTCCTTAATTTCCTTGACTTCCACATAAAGCACTTTGTGGGATGATAAGAAATTAAGACATTAGACATTTAGTTTGAATAAACCTAATCGAGAATTGTTTATTGTAAAAAGAAGTCACTAAGAAAAGCTAAGAACAATTGAGCCCCACACATGTCTCAAATGATTTCACACAAGATCAAAATCCAAAAACCAAAGTCAAAATCTCTTAGTCCAAAATAACATCAAAAGCATCTCTCAATGCTCTACAAATTCAAACAAAGATTTCTTTTCAACTTTTACAAAAGAGCTTCAAGAAACAATCCCAATTTTTACTCATTCTATTATTGTCAAAATCTAAATCTTTTTCAGGAATTTGAGCATCTTGTTTAGAATAAAGTGTGTTCTTCAAAACCAAGGTCTTGTAAACAAAAGTCCTTTTAGGTACACAGGATCAAATCAAAACATTCATCTGTATTTCAAACATCACACCAAAATCATGTCACCAACAACTCTTGAAAATATTGAAATTATCTTTCATGCTAGACTTTTTCGAAAATCCATGAAGCAAAATCCTTGAATCAAATAGAAAATCATCTTGTTTAGCTAGGTATATGTAGATGCATCCTTCTTCATATGCTTAGTTAAATTTTCATCAAATCATCTTGTTTACCTAAGTATATGTATATGCATCCTTCTCCATATGCTTAGTTGAATTATCATCTTGTTTGGTTAGGTGTGGGTAGATGCATCCCTAAACTTAGTCAAAATATCATCTTGTGAGCAAGTCTATCCCATAGATAACATCATACATCTTGGGATCTATTTGTTCATTATCCAAAATCAAAACAATCCAAACCAAATCAAGGTCAAAATGAAAATCCATGAATCCAAGAGTCTAAAATCAAAATCCAAAACAAATCCAAGAATCCAAAAAAGTCCTAAAAGTATAGCATCCCCTGAATACCTTCTAAGATTTTAATCATCCATATCACTCATCTTTCACACATTTCATCATCACACCTTTTTATCCTTAAATCATCCTAGATATTCTCTTTTTTAACCTCATTTTATGGTTCAAACTAGATCTCAACACAAGAGGATCATGGAAGCCAACAAGGAAACATCCAGTTCAAGTGACCTAAGTCAAACCAATTATGAAATGAATCCCATTGGATCAAGCAATCCCCTAACTAACTTTCCTTCATTATCACAAAATTGTCTAGAGGAAGTTCAAGTAGAGGATATCACTAATAATTACTTTGGAATGACACAAGATGAGATCATCGAAATGGTCCAAAACCTCAAGAATCATAAAATTATCAACATAATGATGAAACTCAATCCCTCACAATACATGCTTGAATTAGCAAAACAAGGGGCTAAACTCCCTTCTGATTTCAATGTGAGCACCATTGTAGAATCACCTTTTAGGGTCATGCCTCCAATTTCATTCAGACCTCCATTCCAAAGCATCACTCAACCCATCCCACAAATTACATCATCCATTGCTCCAACTCAACCTATTGATAACAAGGGAAGGACATTTCTCAATGCACTACAAACATACCCCCTTGTGAATAATCAAGATTTAGATGCAAACACTATCTTGGGAAAAAATGTACCCCAAAATCCATCACATCCATATGTACCCCTCACCTTTCATGATTTAAATTACCCATCATCATCATTTCACGCAACACCAACATACCCATTAAATACACAAACTTCTCTCCCCATAACCTTGCAAGGAGAAGGTTACTTATTTGGACCAGGGGGCATCTCTGACCCTACATCTTCATCATTTCCTCAAGGATGTATGCCACTCACTTTTCCACCACTTCCACCCTTGTCATCAATATTGACACCACCTCTTAGTTTAGGGCTTCCCCCTTTACCAAACATCAATCAACAAAAAACAAATCAACCCCCCGATCATGAATCAAAATATCATATTGAATCCTCCCATCTTGTCATCGACATCATAACAATAGATGGAAACCATCCAAAAAACATAATCCACCACCATCACATCATCAACCATCCCCCAAATATCTCAAAACATGGTCTCTCAAGGACCAAACATATCAATTGCACCATCCACCACCCAAACTCTAATCATTAATACAATGGTGCCTCTCATCACCACAAAAAACACCATTCCAAATCTGCCACCACCTCCACTGCCACCCAATTCAAACACATAAAACCAATACAACATTGTGTTGTAAGCCACTCAACAATCTGCCTATCAAAAGGCACTCCAAAAAATCCAAAACTGACAAGATGCACAACTAATTGCTAAGCAAATACAAACACAATTAGCTACATAGCAAGCCATGCAAGTTGCTCAAGCTGCTCAAGCTACACAAGTTGCACAGATTGCACAAGCTACCCAACAAGTACAAGCCCAACCTCAGGCACAAGGGCAATCTTGAGCCCAATACCAAGCTTAGCAAGCACAAGAATAGGCACATGAACAAGCATAGGCACAAGCAAAAGCACAAGCACAAGCACAAGCATAGGTGCAAGAACAATACCTCGCACAACAAAAACTAGCCCAATAGTAGGCATATTAACAAGCACTAAATCAATACCAAGAGCAGCAAGAAGCAACCCAACTTCCATCCCAACAACAAGCGTTGTTGGCACAAAAACAATAGTAAGCTCAACAATAGGCACTATTAGCACAATAGTAATAGGACCAACAACAAGCATTGTTGGTACAACAACAATTACAAGCATACTTGGCTCAGCAAAATGTGCAAGCACCAACCAACCCACCCATCATGCCAATAATTGAACCACCGCAAAACACCTTCACTCCACCCCCCAATCTGCAAAATGATGTGATAGCACAAATCAAGTTTCTCTCGCAACAAGTGCTTGATCTTTAGTCAAGGAAAACCATGAAGACACCTAGAAACTTGTGTCCTTATCTGTTTGACAAGAGTCTTACAATGAAACCATTCCCAAAGGGATTTGAAATCACAAAATTTGATAAATATAGAGGGACAAGAAACCCTAAAGATCACATCAGGGAATTCCAAGTGCATTGCATGGAAGTTGTGTATGATGATACATATCTGATGTAGCTATTTCCTAGAAGTTTGGCTGGCCAAGCCATGGAGTGGTTCTCTCACCTTCCTCTTGGCATCAAAAAATTCCAAGAGATAGTAGACACTTTCATCAAAAATTATGCATTCAATATCGGTATGGATGTTAGTCTAGAGGAACTATCAACTTTGAAACAAGGTAAGAATGAATCATTTTCTTCCTTCTTGCAATGATGGTGATCCAAGGAAAATCAAAGCAAATGCGTCATTCAAGAAGAACAACAAGTTTTCACCATCATCTCAAATCTAGAAGGAACCTTGGCATTCCAACTCAAGGTGAAAGGAATCACCACATATGATCAATTGATCTCCAAGTCACTTAACATTGAATGAGCCCTTATTGCACAAGGAGGGACACCTGCATATCATGAACAACAAAATAATCACCCATCCACTAGCTATAATGACAAACCTCACACATGGGAAAATAAAAAAATATTACCAATGATGGTGTTGTCAATGTCAAAGTTGTCTTCAGTGCCCCTTGACAAAACACACCTGCACCCCAACAGAAAACCCAAAACAATAATCAGTATAACCATCAAGCTAACACAGTGACACAACAACCAAAAATATAAAATAATCAAAAATGTAAATGATCAGAGGGGACCACCCCAATGAAACAAAAACTCCCCCAAGTGGAAGTACATAGCCCTTGGGGATTCGACTGAGTCCATCATGAAGAGGCTAGTGCTAGAAAAACTCATCACAATCCCCACTTATGAAAACTATCAAGAACCCTTGGTGAAACCACTGTGGTCTAATGAAAATCACCTTTGTGATTTTCACAAGATCAAGGGACACACAACTGCCAGTTGTATGAGGTTAGAAAACCTAATTTGGGACCTTATTAATGATAAAATAATAAATATGGAACAACTGGCAGGAAATCAAAACCTCGAGATCTACACAAATCTAATTCCCAATCATAACAAAAAATGGAACAATAACAATGATAAGGGAAAGGGTACCTTCAATAAAGTGAATCATGTATACAACCATGTCATCGCATCCCTAGAGGAGTATATCTTTGTTATCACCATCAAAGGAGCCCAAGCTAATTGTGGAGTCACCACAAGAGGTGGATAAATAATCATCGCAGGGTCATCCCAACCTCCTAGAGCACCCACTTCCAACCCAAGATCCATTTTCAGTGGCTATAATGTCCTTGACTAGTTGAAGAGAACACCAGCTTAGATCTCCATCATGGAGTTGCTGAAAATTTCATCAGCCAATCCAAAGATCCTTGAGGAAGCATTGGCTTCATCCACTATCTTCATAGATCTTGATGCTAAAAAATTCCAAGCTATGGTCGAAAACATCACTACCCAAAATCTTCTTACATTCTCCAATGAAAACTTTCTTTCTCAACCATCTCACAATCATGTACTCCATTTGGAGGTCCTAGTGCATAAGAACAAAGTCAAGTGGCTCTTGGTGGATGGAGGTGTAGGGATAAAAATTTGTTCCCTCAAGCTCATAACGAATCTAAAAAATCTTTGAGGATTCCATTGAAAAAGGAAAAGGCATCACAATCAGGGCTTACAATGATAAAGAAAGATTGTCTTAGGGCACAATCCAAATCCCTATTCAAGTAGGGACAATAATTATGGAAACCACCTATCAGGTCCTTGACCTTGATGTTCCTTACAACATTCTCCTGGGACATCCATGGATCCATGTAATGCAAGTAGTAGCATAAACTTTCCACCAATGTTTCAAGTTCACATACCAAGGCCAAGAGGTCACTATCCATGGGGATCCCAAGCCATTCTCTTACTGCAAGAGCCTAGAGACAAAATATTACAAAATACCCCAAGTGCAAAAAAATGATGAGGGCCCATCAACCCCATACATTGATCCAGCTACTCTCACCTCCACTTCTATGATAGAGACACCAACCATCCCCACCATCTTTGATATCAAGGTCATAATCCAAGAAAATGGGTGTGGACATTATACAATTCCAAAGAATGCTTTTGTGGTAGGAGAGTTACCACAATCTCCCAGGTCATGAGGATGACCACAATCAAATAATGCTTCCTCATCCCAAACCTCCATAGCAAGATCTTCTAGCTTCAAAAGTTGGGGAGATCTTGGGTGAGAAGTAATAGAATAGGACTCATCCCATCTCCTGTATCAAGAAAATAGAATAGCAAACGATCTACCTATGGATGATATCATTAAAGGATTACAAATAATGCTCACCATGGGATATGATAGAAATAGAAATCTTGGAAAAGATGACAATGGGCTTCTAATACCCATCATTCCTGAGAAACGAATGAAAAATCTTGGCCTCAGATGTACCCCTCTGAGTATAACCATACATGGCCAAAATCCCCTAGTTAAGAAGGTTTAAACTCCTTAGCAAATGACAACCACCCTTCAATTTCCTGTATCCACTAGTCTGCCCTTAGATAATTTCACATTTGACATAACCGATGTTTGTAGTAGTAGTGATGAGGAAGATGCCATAACTGACTTACCTAGGATTTTTAATAATGCATCTATCCTCATGATTAGTACTGTGTTATTTTAGTCAACTAGTCAAACCCATGAAATCAACCTAGTATACCCCTAGCTCATCGATTACAACCAATGAGGACCATCAGTTCTAAACACTTTCAAAAGTAATAAAGCACTCTCAGAATTCATGGGAGTTTAGAAAATGATACCATGTAGAGATCACAAGGTTGGATTTGATATCATTCTAGACACACAAGCTTACTACGTGGAAATGATTGAATCCTTTAGTCACAAAAGCAAAAACTTGAGAATAATCTCAAGGTCTTTGAGTGAAAACCACACTATGGCACTCTCTGACCCTAAAATCGTAAACAAAAAGGATGTACCCAATGGTGAAAACCTCTTTAAGGTTCCCAAGGATGAAGGATTCAATTTTCCCCTCAGTGCTCTACATTAGGAAAAGTCAACGGTTTTAGTCGAGAAGAGCAACCCAGTCGACTTGGGAATAAAGGAAACTCCACATATTACATTTTATGCTGAATCATTGATGTCAGAAGAACATGAGCTCCTAAATACTTTCTTAAGGGAGAGAAAATGTCATAACCCTCTTTATGTTAAAACTTTAGATATACTATAATTTTGTGTGATAATATTATGTAAGTGGTTTCATACAATTAATTTATGTGTGGAGAAGGTAGAGATTAAATAGAGAACAAAAAAGAATTATTAAATTATTAAATACATAGGAACAAATAAAAGTTAACAATATTAATAAATAAGTGTTTTATTAACAATTTCAGCACATGGTGTTGGAGAAATGGAAATAAAAAAAGGGAATAAAATAATTTTGAATACAAAAATAAAAATTAAGTCATTATGTAACAAGTGTTCTCATCCTATCCTGAGCATTATTGATTAGAATAATCTATTATTATACTTAATTAATAAAATTAACCACTTTCATAAGTCACATTAATTAATATAACACATCATTTAATCTAATTAATTAGGATTAGAGAGATGTCACTATAATTCATTAATCAATTAATTTTTATTATCATTTTCTCAAATTTAAAAATTTATTTTAATCTCCCTCACATGTAACTTGCATGCACAAGTCACTATCACCTTACAACTCATCCTCACTCACCCTTGTGTGGGAGTCCACACCATGCATGTGACCTTTCCTCTTTGAGCCATTTGGCTTCCCCATGTGTGCTAACACATGTGTGAGCACACATGGTCAAACCTCCCCCCCTTACATGTCATAGACATGTCATTATCAAGCCACCCTTTCTCTTACATGTCATAGACATATCAACATCTCATCTACCCAAGATGTGCTCACAAATTAAAATTTGTATTTTAAAATTAGAATTCTCTTGCATAGGGTTATTTGGGCTTGTTTTATTGACTTTAGGATAAAAATGAACTCCTAGGGTAAGTACCTATGGGGTGGAAGCTTATTGAAAACATAATATGGAATTTTGGGCAAAATATAAACCCTTAAAAAGTCACTTAAAGAGGAGTGACGAGTTTTATGGTCTTGGGAAAGGTGTGGAGACTTGTCATGTCCACCTTTCCCAAGGTGTGCTCACACATGTGTGAACACCCTTGGCTCCTCTTCCCATGCCATGTGAGCCTATTTTTAAAGTCTTCTTCTTGTGACATTTGTCACAAAGTAAGGCTATCAATCCAAACCCCACCTTTCCAAACAATCCTAGTCGTTGAATCAATCTCCAATCTTGGCCCTCCATTTACCTCCCCTCAAGTTTATAAATTGATGCCATTTCTTCTCTCATCAACAACACATGAAGGGTATCTTATGCTCACTTTGAAGAAGGATAGGATTGAAGGAAGGAGAATCAAGTGGAAGAAGGCACAAAGAGAAGATTTGGAAGATTGTTGGAACTCCATCAACATCCAGGTTTCCTTTATTTTGATTTCTTTTTAAAATAACTAATCAAATCTAAAAAAATTGCTAGAATCAAGCTATTACTCTCTTTACTATCTTTGTTTGTGAATATATATATATATATATATATAATAATCAATCTATTATTATGGTTCTTACCATTCGTTGTTTTTCTAAACTAAATCTAGGATAAAAATTAATTTTAATTTTTATCTTTAAATCAATAAATTCATTCTCATCTACTTTTATAAAGAAATATTATTTATTTAAATTACATTATTGTTTTATTTTTGTTAAAATAAAATATATCTAAATACATATGTTTTATAATATGGGTTTTTATATTAAAGTTCTTAAAACATTTATTCTTTTAATTTAACTAGGTCATAAATAAAATAGTTGTTTTTTAGTATAAATAAATTGAAAGAATTTTCAAAGGGGTATCAATTGGATAGATTAAATAATAAATTATTTGATCTAATTAACAATCAAAGGATGGGCTCATACACTAAATGAATTCAAGTTATTCCATGAACTTAATTTTAATAATGTTACCCTAAATTAGTAAAACAACAAATTAAGTAACATCTATGATTGATGAAGATTTGGTCCAAACCATGGTTCTATGAAATAGTATTTAATTTTATTTAAAAAAATGGAAATGATTACTAACTATTGTCGAATATAATAAATGAACTTAGAATATACTTCTCTTCTTCATAAAATGATGATAAACTATGAGTATCGTTATAGAAGATTTTAAAATAGAGAAATGACAACTTTTATATCTTATGACAAACTATAGGTTTATGACAATAATTACAATTCTATGATAACAATTATGACTATTAGACATTAAATTTTAAGTTTAAATTTATGTTTCATTAAATGAGAGGTTCATTGTTTTACCAAATGGTAAGTAGTAAAATTGAATTTATGCAAACAAAATACAATCTAACTTAAGGAATTAATAATATCTCTTTAATAAAGGTGCTTTCTTATTATTCCATAAACTTAACTCTTAGATTTATTGTTATTTTTCAAATAAATTTTCTCTCCATGCAATAAATTTATCTTCTTGAGATTCAAGGCTTATAGCACAACATCATAGTTATGATTTAATAAATTTGTAATAAACTTAATTCTTCAACATCATAGTTATTCTTTAAATATGCAAGTAGATTAAATTCTTTTAAAACAAGGTTGATTCATTTAATTACAACAAGGTCATAGTGAATATGTAATAATTAGAATATTATCAAGAATAAACTTATGAAAATTAATGCAAACCTACTTTAGATAGATCGTCAATCTTGAGGCATTAGTAATATAACTTATACAATTAAAATCAAGACTCTTATTAAAACATTGTATTGACTTATCTATCTTAGATATTAGTGAAATAATTTATGCAATTAAAATCAAGTCTTCCTTATTCATGCAATTCAATCAAAATTAATAAACCTTTTTTCTTGAAACAATAAATTATGCCATTGAGTTGGAAATTATTTATGCTATCTTAGATGGATATTTATCTCAAAAATATTATGTAATTTAAATAAAAAAATTACTTACTCTATGACATAGATTATGCAAATAGATTCAAATTTCTTTCCTAGAAAATACTAACATTGCAAAATAATTAGATTCATACCATCTATGAATTAGATCACCCATCTTGAAGAATTTAACTTTATGTTTAAATATTTTTATCTCATAAATGGATTTGACTATTCAATTCATTGTTACAAAAATTTATACTTTCATATGATGTAAGTAGATGTAATACTTCTTTCTAGCAAATATACTTGAATAAATAGTTTTTTTATTTTATTTAGTAAGTTCATTTAATTTTATTTTCTTAGCAAGAAGGTATAAAGTTTTTATATTCCATTTGGTTTATGTGCACAAGCTACTTTTCTTATTATTGATAATGCATTTAATTTCTTCTTAGATAGAAAACTTAAATAAGAGGGGGAAAACATAAAAACCAACAACATTCAGTATTAACGGTGCCTCTGACTCACGTTTACTAGTAATGTCGTCATGCTTGAGTTACTGCACTTATAGCCTAATAAAGTTGCAACAACGACGTATGTGGCATTGTCCCTATAAATCACTGGGGAGTAATAAGGAACATTTTTGGATTTAAAATCTAAGGGGTGGGAAATCCCTCTTGGATTGATAATATAAAAAAAGATAATACTATAATGGACTTACATCCGCTAGTGAAAATCATAGAAAACCCCAATAGGGTTTGGGCATGTAAATTGACTTTTTAATTATTTTATCTTTGATGATTTGTTGTTCAATAGGAAAGGGTGACGTGAATTATAGGAATTTAGAACATAGATGAATTAGGAAATAAGCAAAAGATCACCATGAATCTTGATGCTCCCTCATGTGGGTAGCAACCGAAGAGAAACTATTTGGGGAGATGGCCCTAGAAAGGGTCGCGTACCCACAAAATAGTTTACATCCAACAATAGATTAGAAAATAGAACTACATATTATACGCCTTGATCCTGTGCTGAAATGGTGTATGTAGGAAGTCTAGGGATGGAGTTGTCCCTAGTATGCAGGTGCTTGGGGTGGGGATTTAGGATTGGTTAAGGGTGTTTACCTTATTGGCCTTGTTAAGGTACCTTAAGATAAAGAAAGATAAATAAATATTAAAATTGAAGTTAGAAATTACTTGTTATACTCAGAAGGAATCCCGGATGGATTCGCTTGATTCCTCAAGGCTTTAGGCCAAATTCTGAGGTGAGACTCAAGCTTTTATTATTATCTCACATACTCCTAAGGAAATTGACCTCGGTGCACCCCTAGTAGAAGAGTGTAGTCTTTAGAGAGTGACTCAAGACCCGGATGGTCCCGATGAGTCTAAGTCTCTGGCCAGAGTATTTTCTAACCCATGTGGTTAGATGTCTAACTTATTTAGATAGATAGATCTTTGTCCCAAATGGACATTAACCTAACCCGAAAGGTTAGATGCCTATCCCGAATAGATAGATGAGTCTTGGTCCCATATGGACATTATCCTAACCCGTATGGTTAGACACCTATCCCAGATGGATAAATGCCTATCCTGTATGGATAGAAGTTCCTGAGTATACAACTAATTGAGAAAGACATTAAAGGATTTATAAAAAAAAAAAAATTAGTGAGATTTTGGTTCAAGGAAGTGTGGGTCTTTATAGAAAATTCAACTTTGCATGGATCTATGCTAACATACCCAGGCTTGATCTGGAGATTATGGTCCACCACCTAGTAGTTTACCTAGAAGCAAAACCTATTAGATAGAAACTCAAAAAAATGCATCCCCAGATAGCCTTGTTAGTCAAAATGGAATTGAACAAGCTACTTGATGCAGGGTTCATATAACCAATTGACTATTCAAAGTAGGTATCAAATTTGGTACTTGTTTCAAGGCACGATGGGGGCATCTGTATGTGCACAAATTTTAGAGACCTGAACAAGGCATGTCCAAAAGATGATTTCCTGCTTCCCAACATTGATATGATTGTAGATATGATTGGAGGACATGAGATGCTTTCATTGATGGATTGATTCTTAGAGTATAACCAAATCATGATAGCCAAAGAAGATCAGCATAAAATGGCTTTTACTTATCCATGAGGGACATATTGCTGGAACATGATGTCATTTGGCCTAAAGAACACTAGAGAAACATATCAAAGGGCCATGACCTTAATCTTTCATGACATAATCCATAAGATTGTCAAAAATTATGTCAATGACATATTGGCAAAATCTAGAAAGAGGTGGGACCACATAATAGTATTAAGTGCCACCTTTGATAGACTTAAAGAATACAAAGTTCTCCTTAATCCAAAGAAATGCATTGTTGGCGTACAATCAGGGAAGTTGTTGTGATGCATTGTGTCTTTGAGAGGAATTGAAATAGATCCTGCTAAAGTAAAAGAAATCGTCGAAATGGAGGCACCCAAGACTTTGAAGCAGCTAAGAGGCTTACAAGGTAGGCTCCAGTCCATTCCCTGATTCATAGCTTAGCTAGCAGACAAGTCAATCCCATATTCTCACCTACTCCACAAGGTGGTAGCATACAAGTTAGATGACAAGTTTGATCAGGCATTTAACAAAATCAAATAATATTTTCTCACACCTCCAGTGCTTATGCCACTAATCCCAAGAAAATATCTAATCCTCTACATCTCAGCAACAAAAATAGCTCTTGGTGCTCTCCTAGCTCAACAAAATGGAAATGGAACAAAGAGAGCCATCTACTACATCAGTTGGACTATGGTAGGGAATGAGTTGAACTATTTCGTCATTTAAAAAGCTTTCCTAGTAGTGGTATTTTCCTCATAGAAGTTCAAACACTACATGTTAACACACAAAATAAAACTCATCATCAAGATTGACCCACTCAAGTATCTTCTTTCCAAAGTAATGATCCTAGGAAGGATGGCCAAATGGGTCATGATCCTATCAGAATATGACATTGAGTACATGGAATGAAAGGCTATCAAAGGGCAAGCTATTATAGACCAATTGGTAGAAGCACCAATGTAATTAGAGAATCTACTAATTCCAAAGTTCCCTAATGAATCCATCTTCAACTTGAACATATAATACCATTGGAAGTTGTACTTTGATGGCTCCTACACACAAGATGGATTAGGAGCCAGGGCCTTTTCCATCACTCCACATGGAGACTATATACCAAGGTCCTATAAATTGGCATTTTCCTACACAAACAATATCACAAAATATGAGGCTCTAACCATAGGACTTAGAATAGTAGTAAAATGACATATTATGGATCTCAAGGTATATGGGGATTGACAACTAATAATCAATCAAGTAAATAATGAATATTAGACTAAGGATGACAAGATAACTCCATACAAGAAATTGGTGGAAAGTCTTAAGGAATCCTTCATCGAGATCACATTCAAGCAGATACCAAGAAAAAAAATAGAGTGAAAGATGCCATGGTAGAAATTGGATCCCTATTAGATATCCCTCACAATGTATGAAACCATGAATTCCTAGTAGAATAGCTTCACATACCTGCATTCAAGGTACCAGAGTCAAAATTTGTGTGTGAAATCGTTAGTCCTAGTGATCCATGGTACCATGACATATACAATTATCTGAGAATAGGAGTCCTCCTAGCTGACATAACCTCAAACCTTAAGAAAACCTTTGCCAAGAAAGCATCCCAATTTGTCATCCTAAGAGAAACCCTTTATTGTAGGATCACAGAAGGAACCTTGTTACACTGCTTAAATGTTGAGGAGAATTTGATTGCCTTAACTAAGCTACATAACGGTGTTTGTGGTTCACGCTCAAGAAGAATGACCTTGGCCAAGAAATTGTTGAGGATAGGGTATTATTGGCCTACTATGGAAAAAGAAGCACATGACTATGTTAGAAGGTATCTACAATGTCAGCAGCATGTGGACCTCATCCATGCTCCAGGTCAAGAGCTCCATCCTATTGTTACGCCATGGCCCTTTTCATAGTGGGGGCTGAATCTTGTTGGAGAAATAACTCCCACCTCATCTAATGGACACAAATTTATCATTACCACCACTGAGTACTTCCCAAAGTGGTTGGAAGCCATACTAATGACATACATAACTAGAAAGCAGATATCAAAGTTCATCCTAAACTACTTAATATGATGATATGATGTTCCCCAAGCTATTATCTTAGATAATGGGACACCATTCAAGAATTAGGATATTTGTGACCTATGTGACAAATTCAAAATCCAACATCACTTTTTCACTCCATATTATCCCCAATGCCCAAGTAGAAGCCACCAATAAAACCATTCTAAAAATCCTCAAAAAGATAGTCAATGACACAGGTCATGACTAGCATTTGTAGCTAAATCCTTCCTTCTGAGCCTATCAAAATAGTATCTACACACCCACAAGTTCCACCTCCTTCTCCTTGGTCTATGGATCAAAAGCCATACTCCCCATCGAGATTGAGCTTTTGTCAGTAAGAATATCATTGTAGAACCTCATCACAAATGAAGAATACTAAGTATACAAACTGAATGAGTTGGAGCTACTGGATGAGTGGCATATGGATGCCTTAAACTATTTGCAAGTCTATCAAAACTAACTCAAAAGGAGTTATAACAATAAGATCAAGAGTCAAACATTCTAGGTTAGAGAACTTGTCTTAAAGGAGAATCAGAAGAACATTCCAAATCCAAATGGTAAAGAAAAATTTGAACCCAACTAATTGGGACCATTCATCATCACAACAAGCTACAAGTTAGGGGCATATTAGCTATCAACACTCAAACACGAGCCTTTGTAGGAGCCCATCAATAGCTCCCATCTAAAAAAAATTTATGCCTAAATATTTCAAGGAATAGAATTAAAAAATCAAAAAAATTATAAAAAGTCTTGAAAAAATGGTCACCCTAGTGGAAATCAAGCAAATAGGCATCTTGGTGACAACAAAAAATTCAAAAAAGAAAAAAGAAAAAATCAAAAAAATGATCAAATTTAGTAAAGAGAAAAATCATCCTCTAGTGAAAACCACTTTGGTGGCACTTTGTGAAAGTACCTTGGTGAAAATTTGGCAAACAAGCGCCTTGTGTAAATAAGCACTTTCCATCCACCAAGATCTTCACGAATTTTTCTGCATCATCCATCCATTACACTTCCCCTATCCATCTATCTCCATCCATCACATCTGCACCATAGCTTGATCCTGTGTTTGTGTCATGATCCCTCCTAGTACTACTCGACCCATTGTCAAGGTCAGTTTGTCCTGCCTTTATCCGAGTAGTCTATTGCATTACACTAGGGGCATGTTTCCATCGGATCAGATTTGTGTATGTTCTTGAGATCCCAAAATCCAAAAATCCAAACACAAAAAAAAATTCAAAAACATTCAAAACAATTTAAAAATCCCAAAAAATAGGTCAAAAATTCAAAAATACAGTCATCTTGTCAAACTATGGGTCTCTAAGCTTTGAACATAGGAAAGGTTGATCTTTAATCAGCCCCTGAGACACTTAGGTCAATCCTTTAGGAGTCTGTCATAATAAAATAGCAATCCATTTGTTCATATCTCATCAATAATCAAGTTTATGTTAGTTGAACTACGTGGTCTCTACGTGTATAACTTAGCCAAGGCTAATCTGTTGATCAACCCTGGAGGCTCCTAGGATAGGCCTTTTGGTTAGTCTCTTGGTCAAAATCTCAGAAAACCCCAAAACATTTGAAAATTTGAAAATCAAAACATTTGTAAAATCTTGAAAATACCAAAAACAAACTCAAAACATTTTGAAAATTTCAAAAACATTCAAAAAACCCAAAAAATCCATCCATCCCCATCTTGCTTCCACTCATAATAAACATCACTCGTAATAAATCAATCATTATCCTCAACATTTGGTGAAAGAGTTGGAAACAAGTCTAGCAAGTTCAAAAGTGAAAACTCAAGAGTCAAAAGTCTCAAGTCTAGGTTAGTACATAAACAAGTTGGTCAACTCTTTGTGTCAATAGCCTATCATCCAATCAGTCCTATATCAATCATCTGATATCATCATGTCCTAGAATGCATCTTTCCTACAGTGAACATCAACATCAGGCATCACCGTAGTTTAGTCTTGGCTAGCGGTATGAAGAACATTAGCTTGTTTGTTTACTTTATCTTTGTCTTTTGATTTATCTTATTGTTTCCATTCCAAGGACCTCTCGATGATGTCCAAACAAAGCATTTATATAGATAGGAATGGGGCAACAATAATTATCTTTTATCTGTTGTGCTTGTTGGATATTCTTGTAATATAACTTGGTTATACGTGCTTTGTTTGGTTTATGGGGAAAGATGTTTTAAGTTTCTTGTTGACCACATAGTAAGGCTTGCTTTTCTATGTTTTGGTCTGAGATGTCTAAAATATCCAAACTATATTTTGAATAAGGTTATGTATACCAGATGTGAATAAGAATACTCCTATCTGATTGTCGAGTCAAATTCCATCACATTAGGTGCAACGCCATGTTGGTTCTTAATAACTTGATGCATTGTGCCTATGTGTGTTATCAAACATAAGGTAATTAGCCCTTTAAAAATTGCAACTCAGAAAATCATGATGATGATGATCATCATCATCTTGTGTCTTGTTGGAATCTCTTGCTTTCTTCTATCTTCTTTCCACACTAACATGGTACCATGACAGCTAATCAAAATTTAGCATATATGCATCCATCCTACATCCAAAAACCATCAGTATATTGCATATTGTATAATCATATCATATAGGAAATATTAAATCATATCACATGTATTGCATTTCCATCATTTGCATAATATAGATTGGTTATTTTAAGCATTTCATCATTTACACATTTGCATCATTTGAATTTTTGTCATAATATCCATAAAACATATATAAGCATCATTCATAAAACCATCATGATATAAGCATCACATAAATACATCACCATATAATGCGTGAGAAAAGATAAGAAAAAGGAAAAAATATTACATTTTCATGCATTAGGGGCATAATATAGATATGTTAGTCACATAATCATCGCATTTTGCATCATCATATCATAACATAAAAGATAATGAAAAAGAAAGAATCTCATCACATTTGCATCATCACATAGAACATTCCTACATCACAACATCACATAACAAAATTTCATCACATAATAAAGTCACTCATCACATAGAATTATCATCACATAAACATCATAGAACCATATAGAATCATTGCATAACATATAGAAAATAAAAGCCATTCATAATGTATAAATAAAATAGAACACATCACATTGAATCAATGTCATCTCATATCATATATATCATCAAAATGTACACTATCATGGTACAAAATCAGATCAAAATATACATGTGCATGTCAATGGAGTACAAGGCCCATTGGGCTATCAAAAAATGATCCCGTGGGGCATAAAAAGAATATTATCTCTGATAAAAACTAGGGTTAACCTTGTTGGTTGCTGCCCTTGTCACCTGCTCTCTCCCCATGGTCCTCTATAGGTCTATTGCTTGTCCTCTGTGAAAAATATGGGACTAAGTCTAGGCTTAGCATGACCCAATAATAATGCAACCTATAATAGTTGGCCTCCTGGATGGCGTCCCTATATGATTGAAGCAATACCATACTCCAAGAGGAGGATGCAGACATACTCTCTATCTGCTATTGTTTTCCCATCTCTATTGCTGCTTGCAGTTCCGTAGCTTGTCTCTACTAGACCACCTAGTTTTTCTCTACTTGTAGCTGATCTCTCTCAGCTATAAGTTCCTATACTTGGGCCTGTAGCTACAAAATCTAGCCATATCTAGGGTCTGGATGAGGCCCTAGCCACATAGGTGGTTGATCTTGATCCCCATCTCTAGGTCATGTTAGGACCCTATCCTGGTGTCTGTGATCCTAGTGTGCCTAGTCCTAGTCTTGTTGGGGCTAATCTTGTGGCCCCCCATCATGAGCTGGTTGATGCAATGGTGGCCCACCACCTCCCCGATCCTCGTCTTCATCCCCTCGACCCTATCCTACTCCCCTACCTCTTACTCTATGTCATGCAGATGGTGTCCCTAGCACTATAATTCTAAGGGGTGGCCAAAACCAATCTTTGTATGCCTACATCATGCCTGCATCTTCTTGAACCTAGTCATATGGCCATGGATTGGCCACCAACTACATGAAACTCTGCACTGCCTCGTGTGCAGGTATATAATGGCCCTAGGAGTTTCAGCTCATCATCCATGCAAAAATGGCCACATAGTAATCATCTGGCCTGTCATGTGGCTCACCAAACTATCTCTGAACCCTACTTGTTAGGTACATCTCAAGCATCATGTGATCCCTACCTTGCATCATTCTGTCCTACTGAGTGAAGAAGAGTTGTTAAACATTATCGAACCACACAGGCCACCCAAGATATGGCCACCATGAAAATTCTCACATGTCATCCAGGACTCTCCTCCAATGTGAAATCTCATGTTTTCCTATGTGGGTGAGAGAAACACCTCCTCTGTATTGCCAAAGAACTAGATCATCTGGCTCCATAGTAATTGGAACAACTCTCAAACAAAGTAGGATGATGTGCTCCTAGGCCTAGATGTGAAACAATTTATTGCTAGCCCCAAGAGCTCGGTCATCCAAGTATACGAACTCATGTAGATCTCTGTATAGTGAGGCCTATTGGTATGTTTGCTATTGCACCAAAAGATCTACCCATCAATGCCTACTACAAACACCAGACTTACCCGGATCCATGAGAGGCAGTTAAGCCATGTCACAAACCCCAAAGGGGTATGGTGGCAATTAGTTGAACAATCCCCCCCTCAGTGTTACCCAAGGGGATTCAAACCTGTGACCCAAGGATCTGATACCAATTGCCGGTATGTTTGTCATTGCACCAAAAGATCGACCCATCAATTCCCACTACAAACACCAGACCTACTAAAATCCATGAGAGGTAGTTAAGCCATGTCATGAACCCTAAAGGGGGATGCTGGTGATTAGTCCAACAAGTCCAATAGAACTGGCCCCCACACAAAGCATTTCCATTGTCTCCCAAGCAATCCCCCATCCAAGATTGAAATATGAACCTCGCCAATCTTGTCTAATGAGACTTGATATAATGGTTGCAATAACAAGGTAGAAGGGTGAAAGGGTGACACAGAGAGCCTATAATGCTCTAACTCAATCTGACCCTCACAGAAAACAAGTTCTTCTTGGCTCATAACATCATAGCAAGCCTACCTCCTGGCATCCATGTCATATATCACACACTCTCTATGGATGGTAAATCTATGGATCTACCACACATCCTCTAGTGTGACCGTTGCCTCACCTATCAGGAGGTGGAAGGAGGAATTTTTTCTATGCCATCTCTCAGCAAGTTTCATCATCATACCCAAGTGTGTCCAAATAGGTGGTGCATAAGCAATGTACCAAAGACTGATCTATCCTAGATGCTCCTGCTGTCACTCGGGCAACCCAAAAAAATACCAAAAAGATCTTGAGACTTGTGCTCGCATGAATATAGTATCATCGCCTCCTCCTGCATCAGGAAAGACACCATATTAAAATTCATCAAAAATTGTGATCCTAGTTTGTCTCGATGTACCCCAAACCACCTCAACATCATTGTTTGTGGGTGTGGTGCAATTTGCAAATTCCAAACTATGCCACTAGGAGTCTTTGACCCTCAAACTCCACCGCAGTGTCACAGTTTGGACATGTGGCCCAATTTGACCTAACACACTAATTTGTAAAATGAACCATCATGGTGCATTTTTCATATACAACTAGGTTTGGAATTTAAACCCTAATTCCAAACTACATCACGACGTTGCTTCTCATGACTACGGTGCAATTTGAGATCACATGTCATTGATTTAAACTTTCCAGTGGTGCAATAGAGGACCACTCCTAAAAACTAAGTTTCCTTGCCTAATAAATGTGCATGAAAATCAAAAAATGAAGTCAGGTCAAGTTGACTCAATGGTGGTCCAGTGCCAAGAAGCCTCTGGTGTGTGCATACTCTATCAAAAATGTGCCAGGGAATTTGTCATTGCCCCATCTTGCAAAGGTGTCAGAGCTCAAAATCTCTAAAGGTTGAATGTGAAAATGAATTGGAAGTAGCCCCTCAAGGCCTATTTAAGCCTAAAAATTAGGGTTTTTTTACCCCATTTAGCCATCATGCTAGGATTTTCATCTCCTGATCTAGTTTTCACCCAACCGAGGACCATTTTGCACCATTTTTTGTGTTATATCTCACTTTTTGGGCATCCTGGAGCTTTTCTGAACCTGTCGGGCACCTTGTCCCTCTTTTTCATGAGATCACCCCAAAGTCTGAATTTTCATCCGATCTCTTGAGGGGGCAGTATATTAGCATGTTTTCTCTCATCGGGACAGTAGTGGGAAAAATTTTAAAATTGATTTTTTTTTACTTTTGATTGAGATAGTTTATTCTTTGAACCAATGTAATGAGTACTTTGCTTCAAAGAGGGGCAAAATGTAGACATGGAAAATATACCAACATACTTGATCCCAATTACTAACACCATCTCATCCTGAATCACCTTCTCAGCTTATCATCACTCTTCGTCCCTTAATTAAATAAATAATCATTTATTAAATTAAGTCATTCTCCCTTGTTAACTAAATCAATCAATCTAATCTAATTAACCCTAGGTCTCTATTTAATTAAATAATTTATTTTTTTGGGTTAAATCTCTAAAGTAATATTATTAAATTAAATAGATTAAACCTTGTTTAATTTAATCTAACATCATCTCTTTTAATTAAATAAATCAAAATATTTATTTAATTAATCTTCAAATCATATTCTTCTCATTTTGATTTAAATCAACCTACAAATCTAAATCAATTAATCTCTCATTAAATTAATTAAACCTTGATTAATTTAATCTTATTCTATGTACCATCCTCTAGCTTTTGCCACTTGCACATGAAAATACATTTAATTCATTTAGTAAATCTCTATTTTCTCTCAACTTGGCATCTTTTAGAGAATATTCCTTCAAGTTTGAAATACCTCCAAGTGGATTTGTCCTTCCAACAAGACATTGATTCCTTCTTACATGTACTTATGCATTGAGCCTAGTGGCATTTAATTCATTTTTTTTCCCTCTTCAATGTCATTCACTATTTTCAAATTCCACCTAATTCCATTTATTGTGCACAATGACCAAAATGTGCACAACCTTCATCCTCTCACATCTTGACAAGTGACACTTTCCCATTTGGTGTTGAATGATCCCACATTCATCCCATTTTGAATTTCTCCATATTTTCTTTCTATAAATAAGAGGCTTCTCTCCTCATTTTGATCATCCACAATTTGAGAAAGTTTAATATACTCAATTTTATCTTCAAGCATATCTATTTCCATCAATTTTATCAAATTCTTAGCTAGGTTATGCAAAATTTTCATCATGGAGCTCAAGTGAATCTTCAACAAATTGGATCAATCTTCATCACTCATCAACATTGCATCATAGGAGTTGGGAAAGGGCCAATTTTCACATCAAATTGGCACCAATTCCCTAATGGGATTAGGAGTTTGCATGCGTACTAAGGATTTCATTGATTTCTTATTGTGTTCTTCATTTTATTTCCTAGTTTGAGTATTGCTAATGGATTTCATGGGGAATCTTGATTCTTACTTGCATTTTATCTAACTATGTGATTGTTTCTTGTGTTTTGCAGGTATTAGGATTAGGGTTCTATAGTTTCCATGTGTCTTGATTTAAAAACATGTGAACCCTACCTAGGAAATGATAAAAGATTGAGATAAGTTCTAGAAGGATAACTCATCTTCTAGAAGGAATCTTATCTCCTACAAACATAAAAAGGGGAATTACCCCATTATTAATGATTTTCTAATTTATGCATCCTAGGACTAAATAATGCAAGACCTAATTTAACTTATGTAGTGTAATAAATAATTAATTACACTAACACCCCCCATAAGTACAACTTAGGGAGGAAATTCAATGTTTGTGCAAAGATGATGATGGATGATGATGATGGGTCCCCACTATATGATAGCCATTTTAGGTACCCATTAACAAATGAGAATGAAAATCAAAAATATCTCCCACAATCAGAGAAAAGGGGAAAACCCAGTGGCAAGAAAACCCCTCTCCAAAAAGGAAATGAAATGAAAAAAAGTGAAAAAGAATGGAGGAATCCCAAATACCCCCCAAGTACACCATCTGTCACATGGATATATTACAATCAATGACTCCCCCATAGGAGGGAAATAGAGAGTCTATATAGCCCCCCTAGAATATGAGATCACTTGCAAAAATGGTAAGTTTTTGAAGACAAAATAAGATCCAATGTAAAAAACCAAAATTCTTCCTTTCAGAAGAAACAAAACCAAGTGCAAGTGTAGGGATGCTTCCCATTCTGGATAGGAATTGAAGGAAGGAAGAATGAATTTGGATGATGATGTCTTTGAACTCTACTCATGTGTCTCCTTGCCTATACATTCCCAATCAATGAAGTAGGTGACAAACTAGGATGATGCAGAAACTGATGATGAACAAGATCCAAAGATAGTGATACAATGAATATTATGGAGACTTGATTGGCCCCCCCAAATGAAGTGTCTTCAAAACCACTAAAATAAGTCTGAAGCATCAAAGGTGTCCAAACCACAAGTCTCCTACTCAGAAGAAACAAATCCAATGGTAGATGTTGAAGAAACTTGAACTCCTAATTGGAACAAGAGGGAAGAAGTCTCATATGTGAAATTTATGAAGAGAAACCAAGCGCCTCCAAGATAGTCTCAGGATCCCTAATCAAGGTTGTGACAAGGGTATGTTGAGACTCAAGAGAAATCTCCAAAGTAGGATCTAAATAGAGGAGTGATATCCCCTCAAGAATGTTCTCCAAATTTGTAGAAGTAGCCAAGTCAGTGATACCTGAAATGAAGCCATCCTATGATGCCAAGTCTAGAAAACTGAATGAGTCTTGATGAATGATGATGGAAGCCTCAATAAATGAATCTATAAAAGGAATCAATGAATGTGAAGGGATACCAACTATCTCTGATGGATAAGAAGGATCACCTAAAGAAAACTTTTCAACCTCCTCAAAAGATTCAAGGAAATCCATACAAACAACCTCCTACATAGCAATATCATCATGGGATATCTAATTTGAGGAATGACATTCTAAATCATGATCAAAAGGGAATGGTGGAGTATCTTCATCTCCATATAGCTCCCAAAGCTTAGTCCAAAGGATGTGAGGACAATCAAAATGATCAATAGATCTCAAAACATCACAATCAACTTGCATTGCAATGATCTCTAAGACAGTGTATCTACTGCAACTCCAAGAAAGTTCATGAATACCCTCACTTGGAATGGGAACTATACCATATAGATATGGCAATAAATCAAGTGATTGGAGATGGTGTATGATCCCATCCCACCATTTTTTATATTTTCCCTTGTGCAACATAACTAGAGAAGGAGAATATGCAAGCCCATTAATGTACTATAAAATTTCTCCAAAAATCAAGACAATGACCTTCAATAGTAAATAGAAAATTCCAAGGAGATATACAACTAAAAAGATGCCTCCAAAATCAAGAAATTCTTCTTCAAGTTTTAGGATGTCCCAGTAATCAGGAAAATGCACCAATTTGCAAAAAACCAATAAAAGATAGCTCAAGCTAAAAATGAAAGATGTGGCTAGACTAATGAAAAAATCCTCTGAAATATCTTCTAAATGTCATTGGAATCACCAAATTTTGACAATCTGATGTGAATATATTGGTTGTTGAGTCCAAAAATGGAGGGTTGAATTTAGTTGACTTGAACTTTTGATAGCAAAAAATTTCTACAAAATTGATTGTACCATTGGAAAGTAGACCAAATTGTCTTTTTGATGGTATCTTGTTTGTCAATTTTTGATACCTTGGGTGAAAGTTATGAAAAAATGAAAAAAATGCCTATATTAGCCACTCTGTGGGCTAAATAGGTGCAAAAATAAAGCACCTTTGGACTTAGCGCATGGCTGTTGATGTGACCAAGGCATGATCTAAGAAAAAAAAAGGCTCCCTCCTATAGTGTTGGTAGGACTAAGAATGGGTGGCACACCGGGATGCAAGTGGGGTCGTTGTTGTTGAGTAGACCCCTTGGTCTCCAAAATGATCAGGGGCCAAAGGAAAAAAAAAAGGATCATTGGCAGGTATGAAGATTAGCTGGTGGAAAGGATGAATGTCAGTCAAGGTTGAAATGTTAGTGCTGATAGTAAAAAAAAAACAACCAATCAATGGTGATGGAGCCCAACAAGACCGTTGAAGGATGGTTCAAATCCGAAAAAAACCTGTAGAGTATTTAAAATAGGCTGAAAAAAAATCTAAATATTGCTACAGGAAATTCATATTTTTTATAAGGCACCGAATGTTCTACAAAAAAAAACAACAAATATATATGCCAACAAATGATTGAAGGAAAAATAATTATAATCAAACCCTATGAATGTCGACCAGTGATTTTTTTTAGGTCTCCCAATTATTTTCTCTGCAACTATAGAAAAAATTAAATATATATTTTTTTTTGCCAAACTATATGCAAGATAAAGCCTTGATTTTTATAAAATGAAAATGTCCTGTGACTAAAAAAAATTCGCCATAGAGGACAACTGACTAGGATGATTTTTTTTACTGCAAATTGTACAAATAATACGATTGATTTTGCAAACCCTAAAATACCTTTGATGGCTCCCAGGTTGATGAATCTAAATTTTATGAATGAATAGGAGATCCTAGGGTTTCAAGGCCTTCTAAAGACAATGGCGAGCTTGGATCTAACTCAATTTGCTTCAGAAATTAGCTTGGTCCCTGAGTGGAATCAAGTAGCCTGCAATGAGTCTCTTGCCCAGCTTTCTTGATCCTAGGATGAACTCTCAATGGAATGGATTTGATACCATGTTGAAATAATGGATGTTAAATTATCAAATAAATCTATGCACACTTCAAAGAATCTTGCTAAGGGAAATTCAACCACATAGAAAGTGTTGCAACTAAGGGCATGCAAATAGATATTTCTATTGATCTAGAATATGAGTTGATTACAAATGTACAAATGCCCTAAATATATAGGAATGAATGAGATGCAAGATGCAATATGATTTTTCCATCTATTTTGATCTAACAACATGTGAAAACATGTGAATGCTACCTAGGAAATGATAAAAGATTGAGATAAGTTCTAGAAGGACAACTCATCTTTTAGAAGGAATCTTATCTCCTACAAACATGAAAAGGGGAATTACTCCATTATTAATGATTTTCTAATTTATGCAACCTAGGACTAAATAATGGAAGACCTAAGTTAACTTATGCTAGTGTAATAAATAATTAATTACACTAACAAATAATATATAAAAATCATATTAGTTGATTTCTACTCAGAGTGATTCTAGACCAAATTACTAGATCAATGTATCCTAAACACAATTTATCGGATGAGCAAAAAATAAGACACACAATGCTAACAATAATAACAACATACCAAAGGTATACTTCTTCATTCTTCCAAAAATATCCCCCTTTGTCATTTATGGAAACATGTGCCAAAAATGAAGCTTACTTCAAAACAAAAATTGTGTGACATCAGTTCATTCAACTCCCCCTTACAAATATACAATAACCTTTTTTCTGAAACAAAAACATTATATGCATAGAACCTTTCTCCACAGAGAACCTTATCAACCTTTGACATCAAGGACAAAGGGTAAGGAAAAATTATACAAAGACTTTTAATCAAGAACTAGGGGCACCTTGTAATTCCTTGAGAATTTCTTCCCAAGTAGGTTTTCCATCATCCTAAATCCCTTTTACTCTAGCAAGAGATTTATGCAATGATTCCAATTCCACTAAAAATTCATCTCCTTCCAGAGTGGAAGGAATGATTTTCATCTTCACCAATTTTTCTACATCTACCAAGGAACTTGATATGGGAATATGTCTGGACATTACTAGATCTCCAAGCCATCCAAACCACCTCATTGCATCTTCTTTTTTCCTTTGCAAAATGAAAAATTTGTTTTCAATGTCTAAAATAGAAGTCCATCCAATGTAGCTTTTCATCTACAACCTTGTACTCTCTAGAGACATCAACAAGTTGAAACTCTATTGACTCCAGTAAATCCTTAATGCCTCGAGTGGCATTAGGTGACCACATGTAGTATACAAATAATATTTGAGCTTCCTCATCACATTCCCTTACCCATTTCAAACTTTGTAACACTTTTTCATATGAAATTACACACTTATCTTGTAGAATTGGTAACCTTTTCTCTAGAAGATTTGACTCTACCTCTTTCACAATCTATACCTTAATGTTAGAGGTAAATTCCTTGACAAAATCCACAATAAACTTTAAGTTCTCAATTGGTGCTTAGGAATAATTAGTGGTGACACTAGGGGCTATCTCTTGTAAAGCTCTAATATCTTCATTTATCAAATAATTACCTTTTTGATAAGTTTCAAGAGTTTCTTGTGTAACAAAGTTGACAAAAGTACCATAAATCTTTATTCTTTCACTTGGTGTAATCTTAATCAAATCTGAAAAGCTTGGATGTGATCACAACTTAATTAACTGAGGTGGTAACAAAGGCTAAAGTCTTGTTTTCCTTGCCAGTAGACCTTTGAGAGTGCTTCCATATAATTCTCTAGTTGGATTTAATAGTTCACTAGTGTTGAGGTTTTATTCTTCACTTCTTTCAATCTGAGTTGCATTCTTTTCTTCATCTTCCTTCTTTTCTTGTTTTTCCTTTTAATTTTCTTCTTATTTTTATTTTCAAAGGATTTTCCAAAAGTTTTATCTTTTCTTTCTTTCTCCTTCTTATCTGTGTCATCCTTATCATCATTTTTCTTTTTATTCATGCTCACTTCATCTTCATCTTTATCTTTCTCACCATTATTTCCAATAAATTTATGATGTTCTTCTAGTTCATTATCAGTATCATCTTTATGTTGATCTTTAGTTTGTTTGCAAGTTGTCTTCTTTGTATCATTTAGAGGGGTAAGTGTCTTTGAAACATCATGTATTTCACCAAAACATTCCAAAATTGGATGATCCATTACCTCTATGATATTAACTTGATCTTATGCTTGACATGTATGGGGTGAAGAACTAGTTCTTGTCCCATAATTCCTTCCCAAATTTTTTATTATGTCCAGATTTTCTTTCTTTACCTTTTCTATATTATCTTTCTCCTTATTCATAAGAATATTGACTCTTTGTTTCACTGTAAACAATGTACAACATTCTCTTAATAGATTAGTAGCCTCTTCCTAATATTGGGAGGAATGATAAGAATTGAAGGTATTAGTTTTCATCTTTTCATCAACATTTATATCTTCGTGCCTTATTTGTACTAATGCTTCCCAAACATTGTCAGTCACTTTGTTACAGATAGTTTCGATACTCACATTGCAAATAACTATATACTAACTGAAAGCATTAATAATGGTTTCCTTACCTTCAATATTGACTTCATTAAACAACTTAGTAGTCAAAAAATCATTTTTATATTCTATCATATTATTAACTAAGGCTTCATGATTTAGAGATGGTCAATCACTTACTAGAGAAGAGCTAGGAATGTCCTCCTTAGGATCTGATGTGACTTATTCATTCTTCTTCTTATGCACATGAATTTTGAAGTCATTCTCTTCTTCCTCTGTCTCTTCATCTATTGAGATATTTGTTGAAATAATGGATGTACAATGTCCCTAAAGTCGTAGCCTTCAAGAGGACCTTTTCCAAGAAGAAAACCACCTACACAAAAAGTGTTGCAACTAACGACATGCAAATGGAAATTATCTAATTGATTCTAGAATATGATTACAAATGTACATGTGCCTTGATTATATATGCATGAGTGATATACAATATGCAATATGATGTTTCCACATGTCTTGGTCTAACATCATGTGACATGTAAACCATAACTACCTACCTAGGGAATGATGATGAGATAGAGATAAGTTCTAGAAAAGATAAATCATCTTCTAGAAGGAATCTAATCTCCTATAAACATGGAAATGGTAATTACCCCATTATTTATGATTTTCTAATGATACAACCTAGGACCTAATTATTTAAATACCTAAGTAAACTTATGCTAGTGTAATAAATAATTAATTACACTAACACCCCCCATAAGTGCAACTTAGGGAGGAAATTATTATAGAATGATTATGGAATGGATAATGGGTCTCAACTACATGATGGTGATTTTAGGTACCCATTTACAAATGGTAATGAAAATAGAAAAGATCTCCCACAAATGGAAAAAAGGGGAAAACCCAATGGGAAGAAAACACCTCTCCAAAAAGGAGATGAAATGCAAAAAGTAAGAAAGGATTGGAAGGATGGAGGACTCCCAAATACCCCCAAGTACACCATCCATCACATGGATACAATACAATCAATAGCCCTCCCATAGGAGGGAAATAGAGAGACTATATAGTCTCCATATAATATGTGATCACCTATAAAAATGGTAAGTGTTTGAAGAAAAAACATGATCCAATGTCGACAAACAAATTGTCTCTCTTTCAGAAGAAACAAAACGAAATGTAAGTGTAGGGATTCTTCCCATTCTGGATAGGAATTTAAGGAAGGTAGGATTAATATGGATGATGATGCCTCTCAAAAATTTTCATGTGTCTCCTTGCCTGATGAAGATGAAGATACCACAATCAACTCAGGTACATACCCAATCAATGAAGAAGGTGACAAACTAGGACTATGCAGAAAGTGATGTTGAACAAGATCTAAAGACTGCAGTACAATGATCCTTTGATTGAAGGAATAGATGGAGACTAGATTTCCCCCAGAATGAAGTGTCCTCAAAACCACTAAGAGAATACTGAAGCCAATCCAATGGTGGATGTTGAAGAACCTCCATAGTGAAATAAGAGGGAAGAAGTCTTGTACATGAAATCTCTGAAGAGAAAAAAAGTACCTCCAAAGTAGTCTTAGGATCCCCAATCAAGGTTGAGACAAAGGAATGTGGAGATTCAAGAAAACTATCCAAAGTGGAATCTAAATAGAGGAGCCATATCCCCTCAAGAATGTCCTTAGAACCTATAGAAGTAGCCAGGTCAACAATCCCTAAAACAAAGCCATCCAGTGATGTCAAGTTTGGAAAACTGAATGTGTCCTAATGAATGGAGATGATGGAAGCCTCAATGAATGAATATAGAAAAGGAATTATTGAATGTGAAGGGATAACAACTATCTCTGGTGGAGAAGAAGGAGCATATGAAGAAACCTTGTCAACCTCTTTGGAAGATTCAAATCAATCAACTTCCTTCACACCAATATCATTATGGGGTACCAGATCTAAAGAATGACATTTTGAATCATGATCATCATGGAATAGTGGATTAACAAGATCTCCATATAACTCCTAAATCTTAATCCAAAGAATGTGAGGATAGTTACAATGATCAATAGCTTTCAAAACATCATCAACAACATGGATTGCAATAATCTCTAAGACAATGTATCTATTGCAACTCCAAGAAAACTCTTGAATACCTTCACTTGGGTGGGGAACTATACCATACAGATGTGGCAATAAATCAAGTGATTGGAGATGGTGTGTGATCACATCTCACCATTGTTTATAGTTTCCCTTGTGCAACATAGTTAGAGAAGGAGTGTATGTAAGCCCTATAATGTACTATGAAATTTCTCTAAAATTACAAGGATAATGTCCTTCAACATCAAATAGAAACTTCCAAATATGCTATGCAACTGAAGAGATGCCACCCAAATATAAAATATTTTTCCCAAGCTTTAGGATATCCAAGTAATTGAACAAATGCACCAAATTGAAAAAAACCAATGAAAGAGTACCTGGAGCTAAAACTGATCAAAGTGAATGGACTGATGAAAAAATCTATACATTACCTTCCTAATGCCACTGGAATCACTAGATTTCAATAAATGTTTGAGAAGATATGAGCCTTTATGTCCAAAATAGGGTTTTGACTTTAGATGAGTTTTTATGTCCAAAATAGGGTTTTGACTTTAGTTTACCATAATTTTTTTGATAGTAGAATACTGAAAAGTAGATGTCACCACTAGAAAGTAGACCAAGTCCTCTTTCTGACAATATCTCATTTGTTGATTTTTGATACCCTAGTGAAGAGTTATGAAAATAGAAAAAAAGGCATATATTAGGCACTCTACAGGCTAAATAGGGAAAAAAATAAGCCCCATCGAACAAGCAACTAGTCATTAATGTGACCACTAGGTTAAAGTTAGAAAAAAAGTCTCCCTCCTAGAGTAGCGACAATGCTAAGAACTAGGGTGGAGCAACTCTTTTGAATGGTGGCATCACTTACATTAGAAGACCCCTTGGTCAAATGGAACCTCAGGCTAGGGGTTGTTTGGTAGTAAATGGGAAATAGATAGAGACCAACTGGGAACAAGCTAGAAGAATGTTGGCAGGGAAGACTCCAGTGATAGGGTGGACACCGATGGATGGTATGAAGCAGTGACCGGGTGATGTGATAGATTCTAGTAGAGGTCATGGGGCTCGAATAGTCAACGACTAGATGGATGTGACTGTTGGCTAACAATAGTACTTTCTCAGTCAATTAAAATACCTAACCAAACAATTCTATAGATTTTTAATTAAAAATGGACCCCCAAATCAAATGTGTAGAATCAAATGTTGATAGAAAAAATATTTATCTCAATGATGCCGAATGTGAGTTTTAATACCAGTCACATGGAAATATTTTTCTACAAAGACTATAAAAATTGCCCAATTTTTTTTTGCCTAAAATAAGAGGTAGAGCCCTCATTTTTTTCTAAAATGAAAAATGGCTTGCTTCTAAAAAAAAAATCCATAGAGGACAACCAAGAGGGAGGATTTTTACTACAAATTGTATGATCATACAATTGATTTTGCAAACCCTAAAATACCTCTAATGTCTCTCAGGATGATGTGTCCAATTTCAATGAATGAATAGGGGATCCTAGGGTTTTGAGGCCTTCTAAAGACAATGGTGAACTCTAATTTGACTCAATCTGCTCCAGAGATTAGCTTGGTCCCCAGGTGGAGTCAAGTAGCCTATAATGGAAACCTTCAATCCTGTAATAAATCTTTGTAGCCCAACTTTCTTGATCCTAGGATGAACTCTCAATGGAATGGATTTGATACCATGTTGAAATAATGGATGCACAATGTCCCTGAAGCTACAACCTTCAAGAGGACCTTTGACAAGAAGAAAATAACCCACACAGAAAGTGTTGTAACTAAGGGCATGCAAATGGATATTATATGATTGATTCTAGTATATGATTACAAATGTACATATGCATTGAATATATAGACATGGGTGATGTACAAGATGCAATATGATGTTGCGATGTGTCTTGATCTAACATCATGTGAAAACATGTAAACCCTAACTACGTACCTATGGAATCATGATGAGATAGAGATAAGTTCTAGAAAAGAGAACTCATCTTCTAGAATGAATCTTATCTCCTACAAACATGGAAAGGGTAATTACCCCATTATTTATGATTTTATAATGACGCAACCTAGGACCTAATTATTTAAATACCTTAGTAGACTTATGCTAGTGTAATAAATAATTAATTACACTAACAATATTGACTTTGGTTTTTGCTTCTTTGTTGCTAGTGGAAGTAGTAATCATTTTATTCCTTTTCAACTATTGCTCTTCTTGCAAGCCAATATCTATTCCTTCTTGTACAACATCACTTAGGTTTCTTTTCCTACTTTCCTTTTGATTTACTCATCTTCTTTTGGGAGTGATAGATGGTGCAATAGGGGTATTTTCTTTCTTTTAGAAGCATGAGTACTAGGACTGGTGGAAGTAGTTGCATTAACTAATGTAGGATTGTTGTGTTCTTTATTCTTTCCCTTATCTATTGCAACAACACTAGAAGTAGGTGTAGTAGTGAAAGATATTCTTGCTAATTTCCTAGGATCAAAGGATTGTTTAGCTAATCTACTCTTCCTCTCATCAATATCTTCCCTTAGCAGATCAATATTATCCATAGCAAATGAATGCCCTTGGAAGAATGCCTCAAAATTCTTTCTTGTCATTTTTGCTCTTTTGCATGCTGAAGTTTCTAAGTGCACTTGACTAGATTTTTCTTCATATGTTCCATGTCGGGGTAGAGAGGGATCCCTAGGACTACTTAACAATATTTCAATGAATATCTTAGCAATTTGTTCATCAACCTCATATCCTAGATGTTCTATCCAAAGATTTTTGGGTTCTACTACTTCCATGATGAATTCATCAGCGATCAATGATGCATTCATCAATGATTACAACACTTCTAGGAATGCTCTATTTTTCATACATATCATTCTGTAAAAATGAAAAGAATCAAGTCAAAGCATTATTCTATGCTCTAAAATCTCCAAGACTATGCAGGAGTTCAAAGATTTGATGTGTAACTAGCCTATAGCGCTCCCATATAATGTTTTTACTTCCTAATAACTCCCTCATCAAGTAGAAAAATAAACAAACTACCAATGTACTAAACTTGAAGGAATTTTTCTTTGACTTAATCAGAACTAGGTTATTCATAAGTTTCAATTGGAGTAACTCACACAAATCATAATCTCTCCCATTCATTACCATTTCATATGTAGTATGAATTTTTGTAGCAGACACATAATTGCCTTAGTTGGTAAAGTATATTTTCTATCTGACCATAACAATAACATATCTCATAGCTGGTTTATGATGGGTTTAGTAGTAAAATATCTCCCATCAAATGTGGCTCATGTTAGCTTCATCACCACATCATTCTTTACAACTTTTAGCACTAGTATGGATCCAGTGGAACATAGACAAGTTATGGCTTGGATTTCTTCCTTGGTGATTAACCTAGCTATGATTTTCAACACAAGCTTATCATATACCCTACTAAGTGTTATCCTAAAAAAATTATCATTCATCTCATTTAAAATTTTTGGGAACCAATTCCAAACATCCAACTTCTTCCGCATTAATTTTTCATATTCATGCTTTATAGAGTGATTATCTCCTATCAATTCACTTGTTCATAGATCCCTAAGTTCTTGGTGGTTAAATTATTCTAACTTTCCATGAATTTATGTTCTAGTGTCTTCAGTGGGAAGGACACTACTTGGAATCTATGAGAATGCATCCACGAGATCCATTTCATAGAATTTCTAGGAATACCTTCTAAGTTTAGATCAAGATCTCTTAGAGACTTCCACAATAGTGGGAGTGTCCATTTATTTTCCTCAAACTACTTGTATATGATTATGAGAAGTTTCTTCAACTAAACCCACAAAGTTTAGATAATAATAAATACCTTTTCAAGCTTCATCAAAAACTAGGGTTTGATGCCAAATACTCTGAATCACTTTCAAATCTCTTTAGCTCACTTTTCTCCTTCCCATTTGTGCAAATGTGATTTGACTTGACTTAGTTTCCCACTTTATCTTATGGATTTTTCCCTAATTTTATATTAAATGCATTCCAACTTCAAAAGTTTATAAAAAAATTTATAAAATACACAGTGAACCTTAAAATACTCTAAAATTCCCTAGTTTTACATATTTTCTAATGGTAACATCTTCAACATCTTCAAAATGACACCTTACATCATATATCCTCATGCCACTACTTGAAACCTCTTATACCATGGGTTTGTTAGATATCTTTGTAACTACTCCTCCTAAAGCCACTACTAGGTTATGTTTTTAGAAGAGGTATCTACTCTAGATGTAGGTGTTGATGCATTTGATTCATCCTTATTCTCAAGTTATTTTTTCTTCCAAATTTTCTCCATTTTATTTATTACTTCGAAAGGGTCCACTTTTCTCACATGTTTTTCCTTTTATTATGGATCAGGTTTCTTCCCAATTTTTCTTCTATAAAATTTTGAGATATGTATTTTTTTATTGCAAGTGTAGCACACAACATTTCACTAGCCAAATAGATTTGAATTTATCCTTGATCTTTACTAGTTAGCTTTATGTCCAAAAGCATAACATATATAGAAATAGCCTTGAAAAGATTAATCCATTCTACCAATATTGAATCTATTCATCATTATCTAACTTCTACACTCAATATCTCTATGTCCAAAACTTTTGCAAGAAAAACATTTTTCAAAGAAGAATCCAACATTTTGATTCATTCTACTCCTACATTCAATTTTCCTATGACCAAATTTATTGCATGAGAAAAAAATTCCATTAAAAGATGGGTACCTTTGAGCATTAGGTTGTCGAATAAGAATCCTTCCAGTATTGCTTCTTTGTTCTTGAGTTGTTTATTATTGCGTTGAATATTCCTTTTATTGTCAACTTTGTTGTGGATTTTATTTTCCTTTCAACTTTTTCCTTCTTCAAGTTCTAGATCACCTTTATCCTTAGCTAGTTTTTGAAATGTGATCAGCTCATCAAGCATTGTAGTACTTGTTTTGAAATTTTCTTCATGATATCTTTCTTTCTCAAAGTCATATCTTAGAGTTACCACTTCTTATTCAAGCTTTATGCATTCATCAGTTTTGCTTTGAATTTTAGCTTCCTAACATTCTTCAATTCTCTTCTTTTCTTCCACTTGCACCTTCATTTTGGTGATGTCTTCATTAGCTTTCTTCAACTAATCACTAACTTCTCTATGCCTTTCTTTGAACTTCTTGATTTGCTCTATTAATTTTCTGATGCATTTATTTTCCTCTTTCAAGTTTACTTTTAGATTTCCTTTCTCATCTTCACTTTTATCGAGGTCTTCAAGAGAGGCATGGAGTTCCTCAAGCACAAAGATCTCTTCTAGTGAACAAGATACTTTTTTTCACCCATGTATTCAAATTCTGGGACCTTCCTCAAGCTGCTAGTATTCTTCAGAGGAACCAAGATCTGATACCAATTATTAAACACATAGAATACTGAGAAGGGGGGTGAATCAGTATTCTACTAAACCATTTGATTGCTAAGCATCCAATTATTAACACATATCCAACTGTAACTATAAGTAAAAATATGCAAGGGATCATATCATCACATAATTCATACACACCAAGACTTTTACATGGAAAACCAAAAATGGGAAAAACCATGATGATGATTAACTCACAATATATTATAATCAATCATAAAATATTATAGGGCACACTACCAGGATGCATTATCCTCAAAAGGATCATATCTAGAGTAGAAAAGGCATGACTTATTGCCAGAATACAAAAAGGTATGGATCACTACCAAGAATATGAACTGAAAGGAATGTGCCTTTTGTGTGGTGAGTACAGTTCCATTTAAGCTCTAGAAGGTAGAAAATCTTGTACCAGATTGCAGGTTTAGTACAACTGTCAAAAACAACTAAAGACTTCACACCATATCACTTTGTCACACACCATGAATTGTCACTTCTTATCATTTTTGTCTCTATGTATCTATATGTATCTATGTGTGTATATGTATATATGTTCAATTGAAGGATGTTTTATATATATATACATAGTTACATCTTCATACATCAATTGGGTTGGCCTAATTTGATGCAAGAATACTTAACTCAAAAGATCTTGTTAGCTTCAAAACAAAAAAACTTCTTTGGTGCTCTAAATAAAATATGTAATACATGATTTAGGTTGTCCCATACCTAAGAAGGAACTCTTTAAACTTCCACCAAGCGTGCACCACAAGTTCAAGTAGGTTAGAAGGATATCATACCAAAAAGACTATAAGCTGAACTTCTATATATTATAACTTTCAACTCATTTGACCTAGATTACTAATTTTTTTACCAAAGCTACATCTAGGACTCTTGAATAATATATCAAAATCATATGAGCTGATATTGTACTCAGAGTGATTTTGGACCAAATTATTAGATCAATGTAGCATGGACATAGTTTACTGAATGAGTAGAAAATAAAACACCAAACAATGTTTGCATCAATGACAACATACCACAAGTATCCTTCTTCATTCTTCCAACAAATTCAATGAACAACAATACAAAAAACATTAACACTTGAAATCCTAGATTGATAAGCCAATTATATTAATCAAATAATGTAAATATATTCAGATCAAACATCAATTTCTTACAAAATTCTTTGAAGCATAGAGAAATATTTGAGGTGAGATAGATCCCAAGGAGCCAAAGGGGTTTTCTCCTCTAATTTGGGTAATCACTGGGGTTTCTTACAATGACTACACATACTAAGGTTTTTGTCCATAGAAGGGGTTTAGAACATAATGTTCAAATTGTATAAAAAAGAGGGAACATGATAATTAGATGCCCCATGTACAATTCAACTACTTATAAATATATGCTACTAATTCCCTCAAGAACTAGGCCAGCTTGAGCCAAAGTGGTCCCAAAGCCCAAAATTCAAATATCCACATGCTACACTTTGGTAGGCCTTAATACCTAAAGAAAATTCCTACTTAGGACCAACATATATTGCTAGCGAACTATCCACACACTCCTTAGATCTCCTCCCTTATCCTCCCTCTTTGCAAGTATCTTTGTACACTCCAAAGAACACTCATCCCATTCACTTGTAGAGTTTACTATTGGAAGTTTGGTGCATGCATATTCTAACAATGAGTTCTCACGGGGAATTTCTTTGCTTTTCTGGATCTTTGAATATGTGGTAGATATGGATTTGTAGGTTGTGTTTTCTAAACTACAGCCTAAAATGTTCTCTTATGGTAATATGTGGTATGATATCCCAATCATGCCAAGTGAGGTGAAGCTAGACTATGAAATAAAGTGATCTTCTAATAGTGATAACTCTTTGTATATGGATTTGCTTTATTTTGGATATGAGGTGCATTAGAAGCTGAAGGGATTATGTTCCGAGGTTGTCTAAACTCTTTTATTGTAAACTGTGATAGGATGATTGAGTCTCTCTATAACCAACTATCTAGAAAGGGAGACATGACAATTCCTACCTTATAAAATTTACGTATCCCTAATAAATTCAAAATTGGATGCTCAAGAATTACATGATCTTCCCATGTGGCATCTTCAATTGGAAAATTACTCCACTAAACAAGGTATTTAGTTATGGTCCCATTCCATATATTCTTGATCTAGGTTTCAATCACTACTTTCATAATGAGAGTGAGCTTCCCCTCATCATCAAGTGGTGGAAACTCAGTTTTTTGAGCTATGTTCAATCCCAAAACCTTCTTCAGACATTACACATGGAAAACATTGTGGATTTTGTTTCCCTCTAGAAGCTCAACCTCATAAGAAACTTCCCCAACCCTTTGGATAACCTTGTATGGCCCATAAATCTTTGGTTTGAATTTATTTGCTCCAATTTTTTTGAGGTAAGATTGTTAATAAGTTAAGACCATATCCACTACTTTGAGTTATTTTCAGTTTGCTTCTTGTTTTCATATAACTTTTGTTGGGTTTGAGCTTGTTTCAAATGTTCTTTGAGTGTCCTCAATACCTCTTGGCTCTAATTAATCAATCCAATGGCTACCAAAACTCTACTATTGGTAAGAACCAATTATATGAATGACATAGATTCATACCCATAAAGTTCCTTAAAAGGAGACATGCCAATTGACATGTGGTGATTGTTATTGTAGCAGTATTCTCCCAAATGAGGCCACTTGATACATACTAACTAATAACCTGAGAAATAGTTTCACAAGTATCCCAATACCCATTTATTCACAATTTCAGTTTTTCCATCAG
>VDFB02058242.1:364454271-364540437 GCA_007258455.2 Sequoia sempervirens | reverse complement strand
ATCAAAAATGTGCCAGGGAATTTTTCGTTGCCCCATCTTGCAAAGGTGTCAAAGCTCAAAATTGTAAAATCTCTAAAGGTTCAATGTGAAAATGAATTGGAAGTAGCCCCTCAAGGCCTATTTAAGCCTAAAAATTAGGGTTTTTTTACCCCATTTAGCCATCATGCTAGGATTTTGGTCTCCTGGTCCAGTTTTCACCCAACCGAGGACCGTTTTGCACTATTTTTTGGGCATCCTGGAGCTTTTCTGAACTTGTTGGGCACCTTGTCCCTCTTTTTTTTGAGATCACCCCAAAATTTGAATTTTCATCCGATCTCTTGAGGGGGCAGTATATCGGCATGTTTTCTCTTGTCGGGACAGTAGTGGGGAAAATTTTGAAATTGATTTTTTTTGACATTTGATTGAGATAGTTTATTCTTTGAACCAATGTAATGAGTGCTTTGCTTCAAAGAGGGGCAAAATGTAGACATGGAAAATATACCAACATACTTGATCCCAATTACTAACACCATCTCATCCTGAATCACCTTCTTAGCTTATCATCACTCTTCGTCCCTTAATTAAATAAATAATCATTTATCTAATTAATTCATTCTCCCTTGTTAATTAAATCAATCAATCTAATATAATTAACCCTAGGTCTCTATTTAATTAAATAATTCATTTTTTTGGGTTAAATATCTAAAGTAATCTTATTAAATTAAATAGATTAAACCTTGTTTAATTTAATCTAACATCATCTCTTTTAATTAAATAAATCAAAATATTTATTTAATTAATCTTCAAATCATATTCTTCTCATTTTGATTTAAATCAACCTACAAATCTAAATCACTATCTCTCATTAAATTAATTAACCCTTGATTAATTTAATTCTAATCCATGTCGGACCATCCTCTAGCTTTTGCCACTTGCAAATGAAAATAGATTTAATTCATTTATTAAATCTCTATTTTCTCTCAACTTGGCATCTTTTAGAGAATATTCCTTCTCGCTTCAGAAATATCTCCAAGTGGATTTGTTCCTTCCAACAAGACATTGATTCCTTCTTTACATGGGCCTTTATGCATCGAGCCTAGTGGGTAGCCTTTAATTCATTTTTTCCTCTTCAGTCATTCACTATTTTCGTAATTCCACTCACTCCACGACAGTACAATGACCAAAACAAAACAACCTCATCCTCTCACACATCTCGATAAGGACACTTTCCCCATTTGGTGTTGAATGATCCCATTATCTATCCCATTTGAATTTCTCCCATATTTTCTTTCTATACAGAGGCTTCTCTTCCTCATTTCTTTTGATCATCCACAATTTGAGAAAGTTTAATACACTAATTTTATCTTCGCCATATCTATTTCCATCAATTTTATCAAATTTTAGCTAGTTATGCAAAATTTTCACCATGGAGCTCAAGTGTAATCTCAATAAAATTGGATCAATCTTCATCACTTCATCAACATTGCATCATAGGGACAAAGGCCAATTTTCGATCAAATTGGCACCAATTCCCTAATAGGATCAGGAGTTTGCATGTTTACTAACGATTTCATTGATTTCTTATTGTGTTCTTCATTTTATTTCATAATTTGAGCATTGCTAATGGATTTCATGGGGAATCTTGATTCTTACTTGCATTTGATCTAACTATGTGTTTGTTTCTTGTGTTTTGTAGGTATTAGGATTAGGGTTCTATAGTTTCCATGTGTCTTGATTTAACATGTGAACCCTACCTAGGAAATGATAAAAGATTGAGATAAGTTCTAGAAGGATAACTCATCTTCTAGAAGGAATCTTATCTCCTACAAACATAAAAAGGGGAATTACCCCATTATTAATGATTTTCTAATTTATGCAACCTAGGACTAAATAATGCAAGACCTAATTTAACTTATGCTAGTGTAATAAATAATTAATTACACTAACACCCCCCCATAAGTACAACTTAGGGAGGAAATGCAATGTTTGTGCAAAGATGATGATGGATGATTATGATGGGTCCCCACTACATGATAGCCATTTTAGGTACCCATTAACAAATGAGAATGAAAATGAAGAAAATCTCCCACAATCAGAGAAAAGGGGAAAACCTAGTGGGAAGAAAACCCCTCTCCAAAAAGGAGATGAAATGAAAAAAAGTGAAAAAGAATGGAGGACTCCCAAATACCCCCCAAGTACACCATCTATCACATGGATATATTACAATCAATGACCCCCGATAGGAGGGAAATAGAGAGACTATATAGCCCCCCCCAGAATATGAGATCACTTGCAAAAATGGTAAGTTTCTGAAGACAAAATAAGATCCAATGTCAAAAAACAAAACCAAGTGCAAGTGTAGGGATGCTTCCAATTCTGGATAGGAATTGAAGGAAGGAAGAATGAATTTGGATGATAATGTCTCTGAACTCTACTCATGTGTCTCCTTTCCTATACATTCTCAATCAATGAAGTAGGTGACAAACTAGGACGATGCAGAAACTGATGATGAACAAGATCCAAAGATAGTGATACAATGAATATTATGGAGACTTGATTGCCCCCCCAAATGAAGTGTCTTCAAAACCACTAAAATAAGTGTGAAGCATCAAAGGTGTCCAAACCACAAGTCTCCTACTCAAAAGAAAAAAATCCAATGGTAGATGTTGAAGAAACTTGAACTCCTAATTGGAACAATAGCGAAGAAGTCTCATATGTGAAATTTATGAAGAGAAACCAAGTGCCTCCAAGATAGTCTCAGGATCCCCAATCAAGGTTGTGACAAGGTATGTTGAGACTCAAGGGAAATCTCCAAAGTAGGATCTAAATATAGGAGTGATATCCCCTCAGGAATGTTCTCCAAACTTGTAGAAGTAGCCAAGTTAGTGATACCTGAAATGAAGCCATCCTATGATGCCAAGTCTAGAAAACTGAATGTGTCTTAATGAATGATGATGGAAGCCTCAATCAATGAATCTGGAAAAGGAATCACTGAATGTGAAGGGATACCATCTATCTCTGATGGATAAGAAGGAACATCTAAAGAAACCTTTTCAACCTCCTTGAAAGATTCAAGGAAATCCATACAAACAACCTCCTACATAGCAATATCATCATGGGATATCTAATATGAGGAATGACATTCTAAATCATGATCAATAGGGAATGGTGGAGTATCTTCATCTCCATATAGCTCCCAAAGCTTAGTCCAAAGGATGTGAGGAAAATCAAAATGATCAATAGATCTCAAAACATCACAATCAACTTGCATTGCAATGATCTCTAAGATAGTGTATCTACTGCAACTCCAAGCAAGTTCATGAATACCTTCACTTTGAATGGGAACTATACCATATAGATGTGGCAATAAATCAAGTGATTAGAGATGGTGTATGATCCCATCCCACCATTGTTTATAGTTTCCCTTGTGCAACATAACTAGAGAAGGAGAATATGCAAGCCCATTAATGTACTATAAAATTTCTCCAAAAATCAAGACAATGACCTTCAATAGTAAATAGAAACTTCCAAGGAGATATACAACTAAAAAGATGCCTCCAAAATCAAGAAGTTCTTCTTCAAGTTTCAGAATGTCCTAGTAATCAGGAAAATGCACCAATTTGCAAACAACCAATAAAAGATAGCTTAAGCTAAAAATGAAAGATGTGGCTAGACTAATGAAAAAAGCCTCTAAAATATCTTCTAAATGTCATTGGAATCACCAGATTTTGACAATATGATGCGAAGATATTGGTTGTTGAGTCAAAAAATGGAGGGTTGAATTTAGTTGACTTGAACTTTTGATAGAAAAAAAATTCTACAAAATTGATTACACTATTGGAAAGTAGACCAAATCCTCTTTTTGATAGTATCTTGTTTGTCAATTTTTGATACCTTGGGTGAAAGTTATGAAAAAATGAAAAAAATGCCTATATTAGCCACTTTGTGGGCTAAATAGGTGCAAAAATAAAGCACCTTTGGAATTAGCCCCTAGCTGTTGATGTGACCAAGGTGTGATCTAAGATAAAAAAAGGCTCCCTCCTAGAGTGGTGGTAGGACTGAGAATGGGTGGCACACCGAGATGCAGGTGGGGTCATTGTTGTTGAGCAGACCCCTTGGTCTCCAAAATGATCAAGGGCCAAAGGAAAAAAAGCAGGATCATTGGCAGGTATGAAGATTAGCTGGTGGAAAGGATGAATGTCAGTCAAGGTTGAAATTTCAGTCCCGATAGTCGAAAAAAAACAACCAATCAATGGTGATGGAGCCCAACAAGACCACTAAAGGATGGTTCAAATCCGAAAAAAAATCTGTAGAGTATTTAAAATAGGCTGAAAAAAAATCTGAATATTGCCAAAGGCAATTCATACTTTTTATAAGGCACTGAGTGTTCTACAAAAAAAACAACAAATATATATGCCAACAAATGAGTGAAGGAAAAATAATTATAATCAAACCCTATGAATGTCGACTAGTGATTTATTTTTCAGGTCTCCCAATTATTTTTTTTGCAACTATAGAAAAAATAAAATATATGTAATTTTTACCAAACTATATGCAAGATAAAGCCTTGATTTTTATAAAATGAAAATGGCCTGTGACTAAATTTTTTTTTCCATAGAGGACAACTGACTAGGATGATTTTTTTACTGCAAATTGTACAGATAATACGATTGATTTTGCAAACCCTAAAATACCTCTGATGGCTCCCAGGTTGATGAATCTAAATTTGATGAATGAATAGGAGATCCTAGGGTTTCAAGGCCTTCTAAAGACAATGGTGAGCTTGGATCTAACTCAATCTGCTTTAGAAATTAGCTTGGTCCCTGAGTGGAATCAAGTAGCCTGCAATGAGTCTCTCACCCAACTTTCTTGATCCTAGGATGAACTCTCAATGGAATGGATTTGATACCATGTTGAAATAATGGATATTAAATCATCAAATAAATCTATGCACACTTCAAAGGATCTTGTTAAGAGAAATTCAACCACACAAAAAGTGTTGCAACTAAGGGCATGCAAATAGAGATTTCTATTGATCTAGAATATGAGATGATTACAAATGTACAAATGCCCTAAATATATAGGAATGAATGAGATGCAAGATGAAATATGATGTCATCTATCTTGATCTAACATGTGAAAACATGTGAATGCTACCTAGGAAATGATAAAAGATTGAGATAAGTTCTAGAAGGAATCTTATCTCCTACAAACATGAAAAGGGGAATTACTCCATCATTAATGATTTTCTAATTTATGCAACCTAGGACTAAATAATGCAAGACCTAAGTTAACTTATGCTAGTGTAATAAATAATTAATTACACTAACAAATAATATATAAAAATCATATTAGTTGATTTCTACTTAGAGTGATTCTAGACCAAATTACCAGATCAATGTATCCTAGACACAATTTATCAGATGAGCAAAAAATCAGACACACAATGCTGACATTAATAACAACATACCAGAGGTATCCTTCTTCAATCTTCCAAAATATCCCCCTTTGTCATTTATGGAAACATGTGCCAAAAATGAAGCTTACTTCAAAACAAAAATTGTGTGACATCAGTTCATTCAACCCCCCCTTACAAATATACAATAACCTTTTTTCTGAAACAAAAACATTATATGCATAGAACCTTTCTCCACAGAGAACCTTATCAACCTTTGACATCAAGGACAAAGGGTAAGGAAAAATTATACAAAGACTTTTAATCAAGAACTAGGGGCACCTTGTAATTCCTTGAGAATTTCTTCCCAAGTAGGTTTTCCATCATCCTAAATCCCTTTTACTCTAGCAAGAGATTTATGCAATGATTCCAATTCCACTAAAAATTCATCTCCTTCCAGAGTGGAAGGAATGATTTTCATCTTCACCAATTTTTCTACATCTACCAAGGAACTTGATATGGGAATATGTCTGGACATTACTAGATCTCCAAGCCATCCAAACCACCTCATTGCATCTTCTTTTTTCCTTTGCAAAATGAAAAATTTGTTTTCAATGTCTAAAATAGAAGTCCATCCAATGTAGCTTTTCATCTACAACCTTGTACTCTCTAGAGACATCAACAAGTTGAAACTCTATTGACTCCAGTAAATCCTTAATGCCTCGAGTGGCATTAGGTGACCACATGTAGTATACAAATAATATTTGAGCTTCCTCATCACATTCCCTTACCCATTTCAAACTTTGTAACACTTTTTCATATGAAATTACACACTTATCTTGTAGAATTGGTAACCTTTTCTCTAGAAGATTTGACTCTACCTCTTTCACAATCTATACCTTAATGTTAGAGGTAAATTCCTTGACAAAATCCACAATAAACTTTAAGTTCTCAATTGGTGCTTAGGAATAATTAGTGGTGACACTAGGGGCTATCTCTTGTAAAGCTCTAATATCTTCATTTATCAAATAATTACCTTTTTGATAAGTTTCAAGAGTTTCTTGTGTAACAAAGTTGACAAAAGTACCATAAATCTTTATTCTTTCACTTGGTGTAATCTTAATCAAATCTGAAAAGCTTGGATGTGATCACAACTTAATTAACTGAGGTGGTAACAAAGGCTAAAGTCTTGTTTTCCTTGCCAGTAGACCTTTGAGAGTGCTTCCATATAATTCTCTAGTTGGATTTAATAGTTCACTAGTGTTGAGGTTTTATTCTTCACTTCTTTCAATCTGAGTTGCATTCTTTTCTTCATCTTCCTTCTTTTCTTGTTTTTCCTTTTAATTTTCTTCTTATTTTTATTTTCAAAGGATTTTCCAAAAGTTTTATCTTTTCTTTCTTTCTCCTTCTTATCTGTGTCATCCTTATCATCATTTTTCTTTTTATTCATGCTCACTTCATCTTCATCTTTATCTTTCTCACCATTATTTCCAATAAATTTATGATGTTCTTCTAGTTCATTATCAGTATCATCTTTATGTTGATCTTTAGTTTGTTTGCAAGTTGTCTTCTTTGTATCATTTAGAGGGGTAAGTGTCTTTGAAACATCATGTATTTCACCAAAACATTCCAAAATTGGATGATCCATTACCTCTATGATATTAACTTGATCTTATGCTTGACATGTATGGGGTGAAGAACTAGTTCTTGTCCCATAATTCCTTCCCAAATTTTTTATTATGTCCAGATTTTCTTTCTTTACCTTTTCTATATTATCTTTCTCCTTATTCATAAGAATATTGACTCTTTGTTTCACTGTAAACAATGTACAACATTCTCTTAATAGATTAGTAGCCTCTTCCTAATATTGGGAGGAATGATAAGAATTGAAGGTATTAGTTTTCATCTTTTCATCAACATTTATATCTTCGTGCCTTATTTGTACTAATGCTTCCCAAACATTGTCAGTCACTTTGTTACAGATAGTTTCGATACTCACATTGCAAATAACTATATACTAACTGAAAGCATTAATAATGGTTTCCTTACCTTCAATATTGACTTCATTAAACAACTTAGTAGTCAAAAAATCATTTTTATATTCTATCATATTATTAACTAAGGCTTCATGATTTAGAGATGGTCAATCACTTACTAGAGAAGAGCTAGGAATGTCCTCCTTAGGATCTGATGTGACTTATTCATTCTTCTTCTTATGCACATGAATTTTGAAGTCATTCTCTTCTTCCTCTGTCTCTTCATCTATTGAGATATTTGTTGAAATAATGGATGTACAATGTCCCTAAAGTCGTAGCCTTCAAGAGGACCTTTTCCAAGAAGAAAACCACCTACACAAAAAGTGTTGCAACTAACGACATGCAAATGGAAATTATCTAATTGATTCTAGAATATGATTACAAATGTACATGTGCCTTGATTATATATGCATGAGTGATATACAATATGCAATATGATGTTTCCACATGTCTTGGTCTAACATCATGTGACATGTAAACCATAACTACCTACCTAGGGAATGATGATGAGATAGAGATAAGTTCTAGAAAAGATAAATCATCTTCTAGAAGGAATCTAATCTCCTATAAACATGGAAATGGTAATTACCCCATTATTTATGATTTTCTAATGATACAACCTAGGACCTAATTATTTAAATACCTAAGTAAACTTATGCTAGTGTAATAAATAATTAATTACACTAACACCCCCCATAAGTGCAACTTAGGGAGGAAATTATTATAGAATGATTATGGAATGGATAATGGGTCTCAACTACATGATGGAAATTTTAGGTACCCATTTGCAAATGGTAATGAAAATACAAAAGATCCCCCACAAATGGAAAAAAGGGGAAAACCCAATGGGAAGAAAAAACCTCTCCAAAAGGAAGATGAAATGAAAAAAGTAAGAAAGGATTGGAAGGATGGAGGACTCCCAAATACCCCCAAGTACACCATCCATCACATGGATACATTACAATCAATAGCCCTCCCATAGGAGGGAAATAGAGAGACTATATAGTATCCATATAATATGTGATCACCTATAAAAATGGTAAGTGTTTGAAGAAAAAACATGATCCAATGTCGACAAACAAATTGTCTCTCTTTCAGAAGAAACAAAACGAAATGTAAGTGCAGGGATGCTTCCCATTCTGGATAGGAATTTAAGGAAGGTAGAATTAATATGGATGATGATGCCTCTAAAAATTGCTCATGTGTCTCCTTACCTGATGAAGATGAAGATACCACAATCAACTCAGGTACATACCCAATCAATGAAGAAGGTGACAAACTAGGACTATGCAGAAACTGATGTTGAACAAGATCTAAAGACTGCAGTACAATGATCCTTTGATTGAAGGAATAGATGGAGACTAGATTTCCCCCAGAATGAAGTGTCCTCAAAACCAATAAGAGAATACTGAAGCCAATCCAATGATGGATGATGAAGTACCTCCATAGTGAAATAAGAGGGAAGAAGTCTCATACATGAAATCTCTAAAGAGAAAAAAAAAGTACCTCCAAAGTAGTCTTAGGATCCCCAATCATGGTTGAGACAAAGGAATGTGGAGATTCAAGAAAACTATCCAAAGTGGAATCTAAATAGAGGAGCCATATCCCCTCAAGAATGCCCTCAAAACCTATAGAAGTAGCCAAGTCAACAATCCCTAAAACAAAGCCATCCCGTGATGTCAAGTCTAGAAAACTGAATGTGTCCTAATGAATCAAGATGATGGAAGCCTCAATGAATGAAAATAGAAAAGGAATTATTGAATGTGAATGGATAACAACTCTCTCTGATGGAGAAGAAGGAGCATATGAAGAAACCTTGTCAACCTCTTTGGAAGATTCAAATCAATCAACTTCCTTCACACCAATATCATTATGGGGTACTAGATCTAAAGAATGACATTTTGAATCATGATCATGATGGAATAATGGATTATCAAGATCTCTATATAACTCCCAAATCTTAATCCAAAGAATGTGAGGATAGTTACAATAATCAATAGCTTTCAAAACATCATCAACAACATGGATTGCAATAATCTCTAAGATAATGTATCTATTGCAACTCCAAGAAAATTCTTGAATACCTTCACTTGGGTGGGGAACTATACCATACAGATGTGGCAATAAATCAAGTGATTGGAGATGGTGTGTGATCACATCTTGCCATTGTTTATAGCTTCCCTTGTGCAACATAGTTAGAGAAGGAGTGTATGTAAGCCCCATAATGTACTATGAAATTTCTCTACAATTACAAGGATAATGTCCTTCAACATCAAATAGAAACTTCCAAATATGCTATGCAACTGAAGACATGCCACCCAAATAAAAAATATTTTTCCCAAGCTTTAGGATATCCAAGTAATTGAACAAATGCACCAAATTGAAAAAAAACAATGAAAGAGTACCTGGAGCTGAAACTGGTCAAAGTGAATGGACTGATGAAAAAATATATACAATACCTTCCTAATGCCACTTGAATCACTGGATTTCGATAAATGGTTGAGAAGATATGAGTTTTTATGTCCAAAATAGGGTTTTGACTTTAGTTTACCATAATTTTTTTGATAGTAGAATACTGAAAAGTAGATGTCACCACTAGAAAGTAGACCAAGTCCTCTTTCTGACAATATCTCATTTGTTGATTTTTGATACCCTAGTGAAGAGTTATGAAAATAGAAAAAAAGGCATATATTAGGCACTCTACAGGCTAAATAGGGAAAAAAATAAGCCCCATCGAACAAGCAACTAGTCATTAATGTGACCACTAGGTTAAAGTTAGAAAAAAAGTCTCCCTCCTAGAGTAGCGACAATGCTAAGAACTAGGGTGGAGCAACTCTTTTGAATGGTGGCATCACTTACATTAGAAGACCCCTTGGTCAAATGGAACCTCAGGCTAGGGGTTGTTTGGTAGTAAATGGGAAATAGATAGAGACCAACTGGGAACAAGCTAGAAGAATGTTGGCAGGGAAGACTCCAGTGATAGGGTGGACACCGATGGATGGTATGAAGCAGTGACCGGGTGATGTGATAGATTCTAGTAGAGGTCATGGGGCTCGAATAGTCAACGACTAGATGGATGTGACTGTTGGCTAACAATAGTACTTTCTCAGTCAATTAAAATACCTAACCAAACAATTCTATAGATTTTTAATTAAAAATGGACCCCCAAATCAAATGTGTAGAATCAAATGTTGATAGAAAAAATATTTATCTCAATGATGCCGAATGTGAGTTTTAATACCAGTCACATGGAAATATTTTTCTACAAAGACTATAAAAATTGCCCAATTTTTTTTTGCCTAAAATAAGAGGTAGAGCCCTCATTTTTTTCTAAAATGAAAAATGGCTTGCTTCTAAAAAAAAAATCCATAGAGGACAACCAAGAGGGAGGATTTTTACTACAAATTGTATGATCATACAATTGATTTTGCAAACCCTAAAATACCTCTAATGTCTCTCAGGATGATGTGTCCAATTTCAATGAATGAATAGGGGATCCTAGGGTTTTGAGGCCTTCTAAAGACAATGGTGAACTCTAATTTGACTCAATCTGCTCCAGAGATTAGCTTGGTCCCCAGGTGGAGTCAAGTAGCCTATAATGGAAACCTTCAATCCTGTAATAAATCTTTGTAGCCCAACTTTCTTGATCCTAGGATGAACTCTCAATGGAATGGATTTGATACCATGTTGAAATAATGGATGCACAATGTCCCTGAAGCTACAACCTTCAAGAGGACCTTTGACAAGAAGAAAATAACCCACACAGAAAGTGTTGTAACTAAGGGCATGCAAATGGATATTATATGATTGATTCTAGTATATGATTACAAATGTACATATGCATTGAATATATAGACATGGGTGATGTACAAGATGCAATATGATGTTGCGATGTGTCTTGATCTAACATCATGTGAAAACATGTAAACCCTAACTACGTACCTATGGAATCATGATGAGATAGAGATAAGTTCTAGAAAAGAGAACTCATCTTCTAGAATGAATCTTATCTCCTACAAACATGGAAAGGGTAATTACCCCATTATTTATGATTTTATAATGACGCAACCTAGGACCTAATTATTTAAATACCTTAGTAGACTTATGCTAGTGTAATAAATAATTAATTACACTAACAATATTGACTTTGGTTTTTGCTTCTTTGTTGCTAGTGGAAGTAGTAATCATTTTATTCCTTTTCAACTATTGCTCTTCTTGCAAGCCAATATCTATTCCTTCTTGTACAACATCACTTAGGTTTCTTTTCCTACTTTCCTTTTGATTTACTCATCTTCTTTTGGGAGTGATAGATGGTGCAATAGGGGTATTTTCTTTCTTTTAGAAGCATGAGTACTAGGACTGGTGGAAGTAGTTGCATTAACTAATGTAGGATTGTTGTGTTCTTTATTCTTTCCCTTATCTATTGCAACAACACTAGAAGTAGGTGTAGTAGTGAAAGATATTCTTGCTAATTTCCTAGGATCAAAGGATTGTTTAGCTAATCTACTCTTCCTCTCATCAATATCTTCCCTTAGCAGATCAATATTATCCATAGCAAATGAATGCCCTTGGAAGAATGCCTCAAAATTCTTTCTTGTCATTTTTGCTCTTTTGCATGCTGAAGTTTCTAAGTGCACTTGACTAGATTTTTCTTCATATGTTCCATGTCGGGGTAGAGAGGGATCCCTAGGACTACTTAACAATATTTCAATGAATATCTTAGCAATTTGTTCATCAACCTCATATCCTAGATGTTCTATCCAAAGATTTTTGGGTTCTACTACTTCCATGATGAATTCATCAGCGATCAATGATGCATTCATCAATGATTACAACACTTCTAGGAATGCTCTATTTTTCATACATATCATTCTGTAAAAATGAAAAGAATCAAGTCAAAGCATTATTCTATGCTCTAAAATCTCCAAGACTATGCAGGAGTTCAAAGATTTGATGTGTAACTAGCCTATAGCGCTCCCATATAATGTTTTTACTTCCTAATAACTCCCTCATCAAGTAGAAAAATAAACAAACTACCAATGTACTAAACTTGAAGGAATTTTTCTTTGACTTAATCAGAACTAGGTTATTCATAAGTTTCAATTGGAGTAACTCACACAAATCATAATCTCTCCCATTCATTACCATTTCATATGTAGTATGAATTTTTGTAGCAGACACATAATTGCCTTAGTTGGTAAAGTATATTTTCTATCTGACCATAACAATAACATATCTCATAGCTGGTTTATGATGGGTTTAGTAGTAAAATATCTCCCATCAAATGTGGCTCATGTTAGCTTCATCACCACATCATTCTTTACAACTTTTAGCACTAGTATGGATCCAGTGGAACATAGACAAGTTATGGCTTGGATTTCTTCCTTGGTGATTAACCTAGCTATGATTTTCAACACAAGCTTATCATATACCCTACTAAGTGTTATCCTAAAAAAATTATCATTCATCTCATTTAAAATTTTTGGGAACCAATTCCAAACATCCAACTTCTTCCGCATTAATTTTTCATATTCATGCTTTATAGAGTGATTATCTCCTATCAATTCACTTGTTCATAGATCCCTAAGTTCTTGGTGGTTAAATTATTCTAACTTTCCATGAATTTATGTTCTAGTGTCTTCAGTGGGAAGGACACTACTTGGAATCTATGAGAATGCATCCACGAGATCCATTTCATAGAATTTCTAGGAATACCTTCTAAGTTTAGATCAAGATCTCTTAGAGACTTCCACAATAGTGGGAGTGTCCATTTATTTTCCTCAAACTACTTGTATATGATTATGAGAAGTTTCTTCAACTAAACCCACAAAGTTTAGATAATAATAAATACCTTTTCAAGCTTCATCAAAAACTAGGGTTTGATGCCAAATACTCTGAATCACTTTCAAATCTCTTTAGCTCACTTTTCTCCTTCCCATTTGTGCAAATGTGATTTGACTTGACTTAGTTTCCCACTTTATCTTATGGATTTTTCCCTAATTTTATATTAAATGCATTCCAACTTCAAAAGTTTATAAAAAAATTTATAAAATACACAGTGAACCTTAAAATACTCTAAAATTCCCTAGTTTTACATATTTTCTAATGGTAACATCTTCAACATCTTCAAAATGACACCTTACATCATATATCCTCATGCCACTACTTGAAACCTCTTATACCATGGGTTTGTTAGATATCTTTGTAACTACTCCTCCTAAAGCCACTACTAGGTTATGTTTTTAGAAGAGGTATCTACTCTAGATGTAGGTGTTGATGCATTTGATTCATCCTTATTCTCAAGTTATTTTTTCTTCCAAATTTTCTCCATTTTATTTATTACTTCGAAAGGGTCCACTTTTCTCACATGTTTTTCCTTTTATTATGGATCAGGTTTCTTCCCAATTTTTCTTCTATAAAATTTTGAGATATGTATTTTTTTATTGCAAGTGTAGCACACAACATTTCACTAGCCAAATAGATTTGAATTTATCCTTGATCTTTACTAGTTAGCTTTATGTCCAAAAGCATAACATATATAGAAATAGCCTTGAAAAGATTAATCCATTCTACCAATATTGAATCTATTCATCATTATCTAACTTCTACACTCAATATCTCTATGTCCAAAACTTTTGCAAGAAAAACATTTTTCAAAGAAGAATCCAACATTTTGATTCATTCTACTCCTACATTCAATTTTCCTATGACCAAATTTATTGCATGAGAAAAAAATTCCATTAAAAGATGGGTACCTTTGAGCATTAGGTTGTCGAATAAGAATCCTTCCAGTATTGCTTCTTTGTTCTTGAGTTGTTTATTATTGCGTTGAATATTCCTTTTATTGTCAACTTTGTTGTGGATTTTATTTTCCTTTCAACTTTTTCCTTCTTCAAGTTCTAGATCACCTTTATCCTTAGCTAGTTTTTGAAATGTGATCAGCTCATCAAGCATTGTAGTACTTGTTTTGAAATTTTCTTCATGATATCTTTCTTTCTCAAAGTCATATCTTAGAGTTACCACTTCTTATTCAAGCTTTATGCATTCATCAGTTTTGCTTTGAATTTTAGCTTCCTAACATTCTTCAATTCTCTTCTTTTCTTCCACTTGCACCTTCATTTTGGTGATGTCTTCATTAGCTTTCTTCAACTAATCACTAACTTCTCTATGCCTTTCTTTGAACTTCTTGATTTGCTCTATTAATTTTCTGATGCATTTATTTTCCTCTTTCAAGTTTACTTTTAGATTTCCTTTCTCATCTTCACTTTTATCGAGGTCTTCAAGAGAGGCATGGAGTTCCTCAAGCACAAAGATCTCTTCTAGTGAACAAGATACTTTTTTTCACCCATGTATTCAAATTCTGGGACCTTCCTCAAGCTGCTAGTATTCTTCAGAGGAACCAAGATCTGATACCAATTATTAAACACATAGAATACTGAGAAGGGGGGTGAATCAGTATTCTACTAAACCATTTGATTGCTAAGCATCCAATTATTAACACATATCCAACTGTAACTATAAGTAAAAATATGCAAGGGATCATATCATCACATAATTCATACACACCAAGACTTTTACATGGAAAACCAAAAATGGGAAAAACCATGATGATGATTAACTCACAATATATTATAATCAATCATAAAATATTATAGGGCACACTACCAGGATGCATTATCCTCAAAAGGATCATATCTAGAGTAGAAAAGGCATGACTTATTGCCAGAATACAAAAAGGTATGGATCACTACCAAGAATATGAACTGAAAGGAATGTGCCTTTTGTGTGGTGAGTACAGTTCCATTTAAGCTCTAGAAGGTAGAAAATCTTGTACCAGATTGCAGGTTTAGTACAACTGTCAAAAACAACTAAAGACTTCACACCATATCACTTTGTCACACACCATGAATTGTCACTTCTTATCATTTTTGTCTCTATGTATCTATATGTATCTATGTGTGTATATGTATATATGTTCAATTGAAGGATGTTTTATATATATATACATAGTTACATCTTCATACATCAATTGGGTTGGCCTAATTTGATGCAAGAATACTTAACTCAAAAGATCTTGTTAGCTTCAAAACAAAAAAACTTCTTTGGTGCTCTAAATAAAATATGTAATACATGATTTAGGTTGTCCCATACCTAAGAAGGAACTCTTTAAACTTCCACCAAGCGTGCACCACAAGTTCAAGTAGGTTAGAAGGATATCATACCAAAAAGACTATAAGCTGAACTTCTATATATTATAACTTTCAACTCATTTGACCTAGATTACTAATTTTTTTACCAAAGCTACATCTAGGACTCTTGAATAATATATCAAAATCATATGAGCTGATATTGTACTCAGAGTGATTTTGGACCAAATTATTAGATCAATGTAGCATGGACATAGTTTACTGAATGAGTAGAAAATAAAACACCAAACAATGTTTGCATCAATGACAACATACCACAAGTATCCTTCTTCATTCTTCCAACAAATTCAATGAACAACAATACAAAAAACATTAACACTTGAAATCCTAGATTGATAAGCCAATTATATTAATCAAATAATGTAAATATATTCAGATCAAACATCAATTTCTTACAAAATTCTTTGAAGCATAGAGAAATATTTGAGGTGAGATAGATCCCAAGGAGCCAAAGGGGTTTTCTCCTCTAATTTGGGTAATCACTGGGGTTTCTTACAATGACTACACATACTAAGGTTTTTGTCCATAGAAGGGGTTTAGAACATAATGTTCAAATTGTATAAAAAAGAGGGAACATGATAATTAGATGCCCCATGTACAATTCAACTACTTATAAATATATGCTACTAATTCCCTCAAGAACTAGGCCAGCTTGAGCCAAAGTGGTCCCAAAGCCCAAAATTCAAATATCCACATGCTACACTTTGGTAGGCCTTAATACCTAAAGAAAATTCCTACTTAGGACCAACATATATTGCTAGCGAACTATCCACACACTCCTTAGATCTCCTCCCTTATCCTCCCTCTTTGCAAGTATCTTTGTACACTCCAAAGAACACTCATCCCATTCACTTGTAGAGTTTACTATTGGAAGTTTGGTGCATGCATATTCTAACAATGAGTTCTCACGGGGAATTTCTTTGCTTTTCTGGATCTTTGAATATGTGGTAGATATGGATTTGTAGGTTGTGTTTTCTAAACTACAGCCTAAAATGTTCTCTTATGGTAATATGTGGTATGATATCCCAATCATGCCAAGTGAGGTGAAGCTAGACTATGAAATAAAGTGATCTTCTAATAGTGATAACTCTTTGTATATGGATTTGCTTTATTTTGGATATGAGGTGCATTAGAAGCTGAAGGGATTATGTTCCGAGGTTGTCTAAACTCTTTTATTGTAAACTGTGATAGGATGATTGAGTCTCTCTATAACCAACTATCTAGAAAGGGAGACATGACAATTCCTACCTTATAAAATTTACGTATCCCTAATAAATTCAAAATTGGATGCTCAAGAATTACATGATCTTCCCATGTGGCATCTTCAATTGGAAAATTACTCCACTAAACAAGGTATTTAGTTATGGTCCCATTCCATATATTCTTGATCTAGGTTTCAATCACTACTTTCATAATGAGAGTGAGCTTCCCCTCATCATCAAGTGGTGGAAACTCAGTTTTTTGAGCTATGTTCAATCCCAAAACCTTCTTCAGACATTACACATGGAAAACATTGTGGATTTTGTTTCCCTCTAGAAGCTCAACCTCATAAGAAACTTCCCCAACCCTTTGGATAACCTTGTATGGCCCATAAATCTTTGGTTTGAATTTATTTGCTCCAATTTTTTTGAGGTAAGATTGTTAATAAGTTAAGACCATATCCACTACTTTGAGTTATTTTCAGTTTGCTTCTTGTTTTCATATAACTTTTGTTGGGTTTGAGCTTGTTTCAAATGTTCTTTGAGTGTCCTCAATACCTCTTGGCTCTAATTAATCAATCCAATGGCTACCAAAACTCTACTATTGGTAAGAACCAATTATATGAATGACATAGATTCATACCCATAAAGTTCCTTAAAAGGAGACATGCCAATTGACATGTGGTGATTGTTATTGTAGCAGTATTCTCCCAAATGAGGCCACTTGATACATACTAACTAATAACCTGAGAAATAGTTTCACAAGTATCCCAATACCCATTTATTCACAATTTCAGTTTTTCCATCAGTCTTTAGATGATAGCTAGTGTTAGGAGTGACCTTAGTATTGATCAGTTAAAATAACTCTTTCAAGAAAGCATTGAGAAACTAATGGTCTCTATCACTTACATTATTTTTGGGTAGTCTATGCAACTTAAAAACCTCGAAGAAAATTATTGCAACTTCCAAAGCTATAAAGTCACTCTAAATTATAAACTAATGAGCATACTTAGACAACCTGTCAACTACAACATATATACAATATTTTCCACATATTCTAGGAAATCCAGTAATGAAGTCTATTGATATACTCTCCCACGTGTGCTCTAGAATGGGAAGATGTTGCAATAGTTTAGCAAGGAGATTTTTTCACCCTTATTATACTAGCATGTGATACATTCCCTAATGTGTGAGAGAACATCATCTTTGATGTCCTTCCAACAAAATATCTCTTTGATTTTCTAGTAGGTCTTATAGTATCAAGGATGCCCTACTATTGGTGCATTGTGGTAAGCCTCCAAAACCTTTGCTTTCACCTTGGATTTAGAGGTCACCTGAACACTCTATTTTTGAAGAAATTCAAACCTTCCACCACCATATACCTTTCATCCTTCTCTACACCTTCTATGCTTCTAGTCATGAAGGGTTCTTCAACATACTTCTTATGATGGATTCTTTCCAATCAACTAATGCAATGGTCACATGACATAGTGTGGGTATCGTTAGGAGTACATCTACTACTATAATATTCTTCACCTTGACATATTCAATGTTAAAATCATATGCTTGAAGTTCTCTCACGCACCTTTGTTTTCTATCATTCAGGTTCTATTGACTCAAAAAGAAATTTAGACTATTATTATTTGAATTGACTATAAATCTTCCACATATTAGGTATCATTGAAAATTTTCCAAGGAATGGATTATTGATAGCATATCTTTATCATAAATGGAATAACCCATTTTGGTGTTTCTCAAATTCATACTCTCAAAATCTATTGGATATCCCTTTTGAGAGAGGAAAACTCCTATTCCTTCACTAGATACATCACATTCAACCACAAAAGGAAGTGAGAAATTAGGAAATGAAAGTACTAGATAAGAAATCATTACCTCCTTCATCCTTTCAAATATTTCTTGTGCTCCTTCTTTCCACTTAAAGGTCCTTTCCTTAGTAAAATTGGTGAGAGGTGCTATTGTGTGAGAAAAACCTCTAAAAAACCTCTGGTGGTAACTATAAAGTTTAAAGAAACCTCTCAACTGTGATAGATTTATAGGGGGTGACCAATCTAAGATGGCTTGGATCTCCTACTGGTCAACTTGAACTCCCTTAGTGCTAATGAAATGACCTAAATACATTATCTCCTTTAATCCAAATTCACATTTGGAAATATTTGAAAAAAAATGATGCTGCTCTAGGATTCCTAAAACCATATCTAGGTGTTGCAAGTGCTCATCCCATGTTTTTCTATAGAGCAAAATGTCATCAAAGAATAATAGAAATTTTTTCTCAATTTATTACCAAAGATATGGTTCATGCATGAGTGGAAGCTTTTTAGAGCATTGGTCGAACCAAGAGGCATAACCAAGAACTCAAAATACATGGTTCATGCATGAATGGAAGGGTTTTCAGAGCATTGGTCAAACCAAAAGGAATAACCAAGACCCCTGCGTGCGCGAAAGAACCTTTGGGAGATTGAGATGCAACCATACTCACCAGTCACAAGGTAGGAATCTATTTAATGCCCTAACTATTACTTCCTAATGAATAATTAGGGTTTGGAATAGGTATATTTTCTTTTAATGATGAATCTTTAAAATCAGATCCTCAATCATCAAATTTTTTTAGAAAGGCCTATGTAACCATCAATTCCATGCTCACATTTTAAAAAATATTGTAAAACCCTCAGAGCAAGTTAAATCTCGTGTTTGCATTCATGCATAATTTTGTTCTGCCACTACTAGTCTTTAACGGTGGAAGCACTAGTGTGACCCACCCCATTAATCTTGTTGTCCTTGATTTTACTAATGTTCAAAAATATTAAAGTGAAAATGACTATGTTTATGATGTTGTATGGAAATCCCATGTGGGACTTTTCCTGTGGATTGCCCCCATTTCATTACCATCCCATTGTGGTGAATTCTTGACATCTTTCTGCCAATTGGGTGTCGTGATCATTTTAGCCTAATTGAAAACTTTGAAAGTGCCAACAAGATCCCAAGTTAATATGGTCACGTATGTCCACCACTACAAGTGTCTTCCCACGAGATGACATCACCATAGTGTCATTCCTTAATAGAAAAATTCACATGCCCTTTTGCTACATGGGTTCCACAGGTAGAACTTCCCCTTGACTAAAACTTCAAAGTTGGCCAATGAATATCTTATAACAAGTGACCCCTGTAGGTCCGCCTATGTGGGTTGTTTCCTGTGGTAGATTGTCACTCCAATGTCATTCTATAATAGCAAATCCCATTCATCCTCTACCATGTAGACCCCAAGCACATCAATTCCACCCACATGAAAATGCACAAGTGGAAAATGAACTTCCAAGAGAATCTCTTCAATAGATCCACCCATGTGGGCTACCGCAGTTGGAACTCCACCCCCATAAAGTCATTCCTTAATGGCGAAAGCTTAGAAATCTTCCACTACCCATCTTTCGCATGCCTGCTTCTCACACTTTTGAAAGTGATCCAACCTTTGACTTAAATCAACTAGATGCAACCTCATGCACACACCAAAGATTTCCATAGAAAATTTCACTAAGAAAGGAGCTTTTGTGAATCCCACCATTTGGAACTCTACATGCGAGATCACGTCTACCCAATGACGATATCTAGTAGTAAAACCTTGGAGGATTTTTTCCCCACTAAACCCACATTCCTCGAACCCACAAAAGCATGAAATCCCTATCTATTAGCCTCAAGTGCCCCTTCACCTATTTTCACGTGTGCCTAATCATTCCCTAGGGTGTTTTCTCATCAAACATGTCATGCAAAAATTCCTATGCGGGTGACTATCTATGCAATTTTGTGGCCCCAATGCCATTCCTCAATGGCTTCCGTCTTGATGGATTTTATAGAAGGGAAACCTGCATCCCTAGACTCGTATTCCTATAAATTACCCAAGAAAGCTTCAAATGTTTAACAATGATAAATGTTATGATTTTTTAAGGGTGTATAAATGGATCTAACAGTGAATTTGCATGATTTAACTAGCATTCATCTCCTTAATTTTTCAATTCACTTACTGCACTCTTTGTGTGTAGGATTTATGGAACCTATTGGGAGGCCATTAGGGAAGCTAGTGGGGAAAGATAACAAAGGAAGGAAACCTACCAAAACACCTAGGGGAAAAGAGGAGTAAGAGAAGATGAAGTACTAGTTTCATGGGGTGGAATGCACCTTGAAGCTTGTGTGCAACTATAACATAGTCTCCAGCACTGACCTTGGGCATGTGAACATAGAATTCAAGCAAAGGGTGATGGTCAATCCCACCATGGAGAATTCCCAAAAGATAAAATAAAATGGCCTTGCAAAGGTAGGTGGATTTCCTCCTACACTAATTGCTCCAAAATTAGTAATGGCCTACTAGGAATGCTAGGATGCTAGTACTAAGAAAATAATTTCCAAAGATGGAAGGGTGTTGGTAGACTTATCTACCAAATCTATTGGTAGGACCTTTGGCATCTCAACCTTTGAAAAGATGGCAGAAGTAGAAAAAGAGTTTTCTCAACAAGTATGGCAACTGGATCCTCTTGGATTAAAACACATGATAAATCAAACATGGTTGAAGGAAAAGAGGGGCAGTACCAATAAGGTGCCCCAAAATTTGAATACGAGTGATTTCTTGGAGGAATATCATGATCTAGTCACACTCCTGAGTAGAGTGATGTGCTTTCCTACTACCACCTTCTTTCGTAGATTGGATGTTCTACTTTGTGGAAGAGATCCTCTATGGCAATGCTAGATTCAGTGGGAAAAGGTGATAAGAAAAAAATTTCATGATCAACTCATAGCAGTGAAGATGAATTCACAGTTCTAGATGACCTCATATTTGGTCTACCTTCTAGCAATCAAATTCCCATACAAAGGGTTATTCTATGTAGAAACATTGGGAAGCAAGAGGGGAGAGATTAAAGTATATAGGTAAAAGCACAAAGTTGTGGCACAATTTCAACCAGGTAAATAGTTTTGAGTGAAATATTTTTTGCTAGAAAGGTTTTGGACGAATAAGTTTCAACTAAAACCACATGGCCTATTATGTGGCACACAAGTTTCGGTCGAATAAGTTTCACCTGAATCCCAAAAAAATAAGATTTTCCTTTTCCTGCTTTGAAATTGAATTTTTTAATGTGTGAGGTTTCTATAGAAAGGTTTTTGGTAGAAATAGTTTCTATGGAAAGGGTTTTGGATGAAACGCTTTCTATAGAAACTGTTTCTACCAAAACTATCTATGTGGCATCCTAGCTGGCAGCCAACTTAGCCTTTTTCAGAATTTTCTGAAACTTTCAACTTTAGCTAAGTATTTCTTTAGCAAGAATGATGTTTAAAAAGAAAAGAAAAATACCCTTTTGTAGAGCTTGGAGTGGTGAATCCAAATATGTAAAAAAAATTTATATTTTATCTTAAAAATAACACAATTAGGTTGTTAAAGTTTAAAAAGAGGTTGATTAGAAATTAAAAAAAGAAGTAAAACATATTATTTTTTTTAAAATTATATGGGGAATTAGAGGAGAGAGTCTTCTTCAAAAGGGTATAATTTTTTTTTTGAAAATGATTTAAAAAATAGATAATAGTTGATGTCCTATGAAAACTGTTGAATTTTGACAAGTTTGACATTAAAACGTTATTACGAGAAAAATATACATCAAATTTTGATTTTTTTTCCATGCACAAGATATTGAAGTTAACTATTTGGAGAAAAAGAAATTAGGGAGAAATGAAGTATTTTTCAATTTATTTCTTGATGGCCCATGAAGTCACTTTTTTCTTTTAATTTTCAACATTCTAAAATTTGTTCTTAAATTGATAAAAAAGTAATGATTTTTTTTTTAAAAAAAAAATCTAAAAATTTATAGGAATAAACTTCATCAAAGGGATAAAAAATGATGGCTCTGGTTTCTACACCCACAGACATTCTGGCCTGGGCTGCATGGTGAATCTGGAGCTTGCATGTTTGTTTGGAGCCCAAGATCATTTTCGTGGTGAAGTTTTCTGCTGGGGGAGGGCTTTGGTTGCACTTTCGGGGGGTTGGTTTACTATATTCAGTGGGATTTTCCCTTCCTTTTCACTGTAGGCATGTTGGGAGGTATTTGTGATCTCTTTTTTAGCCCACAGGTGGTTTTTTGATCTTTGATCTGATCTGTGTGGTGGGCGTGGGATTCTTTCCTGGCTTGTGGTGGTTGTTGGGCGTGTGGAGTGGTGTTTGGGTGCCTGTTTTGGGACTGTCTTAGTGTATGGTTGTCTGATCGGTGAGCTAGGGAGTGGCGTGGGTGTGGTTTTGCTTGTCTCTGTGATGTGCTCGCTGCCCCAACAGAGGTACTCTTGGAACTTGGGTAGTGATTCGGGGTATTGGGATTTTGGGTGGGCTGAAACCATTTTTTTTGGTAAGGGGCTTGCGTGCCTATCTTGGGCCTTGTCTTCTTCAATGTCACAAGGGGAACCATCTGGGGCCTGCCGCATGATGGATTTTCGAGCAGCATGTGGGTCAAATCCCTTGCCACAAGGTACTAAATTTTTTGATAATAACTTATTTTCTTCGGATTTGGAGAAGATTGAAATGGGCACGTCAAGGGGGTCTTAGATTTTGAAGATTAATGGGTGCCTAGAAAGGTGCAAAGAGAGGCCGAATTTGGTGATTCTAATGGAGATGCTAATGGAGGATATCGATTACTACTCAAGACATTCTTTGTACTGCAAGTTCTTGGGTTTGAGAATCTCGTTACAATTTTTGGAATCCTGGGCTCACAGGACATGGATGCCAGTGGGGGAGATGGAAATTTGGCTCTTGGAAAATAACTATTTTATGGTCACTTTTGATTGCCTAGTAGATAGGATCAAGGTTTTTGAAGGGGGCCCATACTTTTACAATCAGGTGGGCTTGTTTATTGAGCCTTGGCATGTAGGCTTCAATCTAGCTGAGGAGCTTCCGAGTAGAGTTCTAGTTTGGGTTCGACTGCTGAGGCTCCCGGTTGAATGCTGGCGTGACGATGTTTTGCATTTACTGGTCTCGATGCTTGGTAGACCTGTTGGTGCTTCGCAACAAAAAAAGTTCAAAAGGGTAATGACTTATGCCCGGTTTTGTGTAGAAATTGACTTAAGCAAGCCTTTGCTAGATTCTATAGAAGTGTGTGCAGGATCTTACTCTTTGGTGCAGCAGCTTGACTATGAGACCCTTCCATTTCGATGTCATCTCTGCCATGAATATGGACACTTACAGCATAGGTGTCCCAAGGCCAAACCTGTGGAGGCTCAATCTTCTCAACCTCCCTGTAATCCACCTAAAGTTGATAAGGGCAAGGACCCTATTCTGAGTGGTGTTGTTAGGGATGATGGGTTTACTCCTGTCAGAGCTCAGAATAGAAATAAAGGGCAAAAAAGGACTTTGAAGGAGAGGCAAGATGATGACACTTTTAACAAATTTGAGGTGTTGGATGATCTTAGCTTGCAAGAGGTGAATCCAGGACTGTTAAATTTGGATGAGGGGAATTTTGGTCCTGATCAGTAAGAGCCTCATGATGAGGCTATGCAAGTTACCCAATAGGTAGAGAGCTCAGGCTTACCTTCTTTAGAGCAGGATGGGGGAGGTTCTAGGCAGGAGGGGCTCAGTTCAAGGGTTCCCCTTGCTCTGCAGGTTGAGGGGTCTTTGAATTTGGAAACAAATTTGCAGATGGGGGCTCAGGAGGAGTCAGGTTGTGCTTCTAATGTTTTGAAGGATGGAGAGGTTTCATCTCATTCCTCACGGGGAACAAGCTCAGAGGTGGGTAAGAATAGTAAATCATCTCATCAATTGGGTATTTTGCAAAAAGATCTTAAGAAAGGGGGGTGGGAGAAAGTCTCTAAGCTTGGTAGGAAGAAATATTTGGAAAAGATTAAAATGATAGGGGAGACTTTGGTGGAGTCAGGGTCATTCAAGACTCTGGATTCTCACTTCTTGAGCCCCTTGAAATGATTGTTCTTTCATGGAATGTTAGGGGCTTGAACAGTGGCCCTCGACAAAAAGCTGTTCGGGATTCGGTTAGGTTTCATTCTCCTGATGTCCTATTTCTTTAGGAAACTAAGCTTTCCGTTGATTGTATGTTGGGTTTGGGGCCCAAGCTTTGGAAGAATGGTGAATTCCAGTGTGTTGGTGCTCAGGGGTCTTCTGGGGGTGTGGCTTGCTTATGGAACCCTAGGAAGATTTTCCCCCAATGGTGGGTGTCTTTTAAGTCCTCTTTGTCCATGGTTGCTTCTTTCTTTGAGACAAAGGAATTTGTTCTTTTTTCCAATGTGTATGCACCTGTGGAGCTTCAGGGTAAGCATCTCATGTGGTCCTATATTTGAGTTGTCCGTAGCATGGCCCCTTACCACCCCTAGATCATTAGGGGTGATTTCAATGCTATTACTGAGCTTGCAGAGAAGTGGGGAGGTACTGTGAGGCTAGAACCCCCTGCGTTGTTATTTCAGGACAATATTTCTACATTGAATCTTGTTGATGTCAAGCCTAGCAATGGACAGTTCACTTGGAATAATCAGAGGGTTGGTGATGATTGCATTGTTGAACGCCTGGATCGTTTCATGGTCTCCTGCTTTTGGATTGGCGGTATGTGGTCTTCTAGCTCAAAGATTTTGGACTGGAGGGGTTCAGATCATTGGCCTATAAAGCTTGCTATCCTCTCTGCTCGGATGCCTTGGAATCCCTCTTTCAAGTTTTAGCTTATGTGGCTACATGATCTTGATCTTCATGGATATGTTGCTCAGTGGTGGAGGTATGGTAGACCTGCCTATGGCACTGCAATGTATGTATTTTTCAAGCTTCTTCAATTTGTTAAGTATCAGCTTAAGCGGTGGAACCGACTTTGCTTTGGAAACATTTTCCATGCGAAGTTTGCTGCACAGACTGAGTTGGATGGTATTACAAGGATAATTAGGAAGAATGGGGTGACTGAGAATTTTTTGCAAGAGGATTCAAGGGGCTTGAAAGCTTTGGAGGAGTGGGAGTTGAGGGAGGAAGTCTACTGGAAACAAAAAGCTCATGTTGAGTGGCTCCAAGAGGGAGATAGAAACTCTGCTTTCTTCTTCAATTCTATGAAGGCTAGGCATCATGGTAACTCTATCCCTGTTTTGGTCAATGATAGGGGAGATACTCTCTCCTCATTTTAGGATATTTCTAATGAATATGTTTAGTATTTCACTTCCCTATTCAAGGAGGATATGCAGGATGGCTCTGTGGAGGAAGCTCAAGTCCTTTCTTGTATCCCTTCCTTAGTTTCGAGGGAAATGATGGATCATCTTATGGGGGAGATTTCTCTAGAGGAGTTGGAGGGGATTGTGTTTCAGATGAAGAAGGGGAAAGCCCCTGGCCCTGATGGTTTCCTGATTGAGTTCTTTCAAGAGTTCTGGGAGATTATCAAGCTGGATTTATTGGTCGTGGTCCATGAATCTCAGAGGAATAAACAAACGTTAAAGGCTCTCAATTCTACCTTCCTTGCTCTCATTCCCAAGCATGAGGGGGCAGATAGGTTACGCCACTTTCGACCCATCTCTCTTTGTAATGTTGTTTATAAGATTATTTCCAAACTAATTGCTGAAAGGCTGAAAAAGTGGCTTCCGATGCTCATTTCTAAGGAGCAGAGTGGTTTTGTGGAAGGTAGGCAGATTCTGGATGGAGTTGTTATTGTAGTGGAGTCCATTCACTCTATGGCCATCTCCAAAGAAAAGGCTATGTTTATCAAGCTTGATATGGCTAAAGCGTATGATAGAGTTAGGCGGTCCTTCCTCCAGAAGGTTCTAGGCACTTTTTGTTTTGGTGAAGAATGGATTCAATGGGTTATGAGTTGTGTCACGTCGGTCTCTTTCTCCATTTTAATTAATGGGGAACAGTCTGAGCTTCTTTGTGCTTCTCAGGGATTGAGGCAAGGGGATCCTCTCTCTCCTTACTTGTTCCTTCTACTTGTTGAAGGTTTGGGCCGCTTATTGAGAAGACATGTGGAGTTGGGCCTCATTCAGGGGTGGCGCTGGGGAGGTGATTTACCCCCGCAGACTCATTTGCAGTTTATAGATTATACAACATTGATGGGGATAGCCACTATTCGGGAAGCTGTGAATCTTTGCAAGGTTCTGGATATTTATCTTGTGGCTTCGGGGAAATTAATCAATGAAGATAAGTCTTCCATCTTCTTTTTCAACACTCCAAATCTCATTCAAGGGAGAATTGCTCATACTCTTCAGTTTAAAATCGGGGCTTTGCCCTTGACTTACCTTGGGATCCCTATCTCTGTGGGTAGGCTACCAAGAGATTCGTGGCAGCCTATCCTGGATAAGTTTCGTGCAAAATTTACTCATTGGACCAACCATTGGTTGTCATTTGCGGGTCGTGTTCAACTACTTAAATCTCTGGTTCAAGCTCTCCCCATCTATCGGTGTATGACACAAGTGGCCCCAGTGGGTTTTGTGAGGGAGCTAGACTCTCTTGCGAGATAGTTCTTATGGTCCGGTAACTTGTTGTCTTCTAAGTGGAGTCTTGTTAATTGGGATACTATGTGTTTCCCTAAGCAGTATGGTGGTTTGGGGCTAAGGCAGACCTCGCTGGTTGGTACGGCTTTGGCAGCTAAACTTTATTGGAGGTGGTGCATTGAGCAGGATCAGATTTGGGCTAGGATTATATCCCATAAGTATTTCCAAGATATCCCGTGGCAAGATCTCCCTCGTTACCCTTTGGTGGGAAAGGGCTCGACAATTTGGACTACTCTTAAGAAAGGAGTTGCGCTTGTCAAAGATGGCTTATTTTGGATATGCAAATGTGGGATGGAGGTTCAATTTTGGTATGATTCTTGGGATGGCTACCCCCCTATTATCTCTCAGTTCCCTAATCTGTCGACCTTGTGTCAGAGATTTTGTGATGCTGGCTGGTCAAGGGTTAGCGACTTTAAGTTGTTTTCTTTTCATGGGCAGCTTAGGAGAGCTAGGTGGAAGAGCCCCAATGAGTGGCCTATGGTGAGTATGGAAGAGGAGTGTGCGGTGCTCCATAATATTCTTTCTAGTAGACAATGCAATTCCCTTATGGACAAGGATGTTCTTTCATGGTCTCCTAACTTGAAGGGTACTTATATTGTTGCTTTAGGTTATCTGAGGCTGCTCTCTCAAAGGATCGAGGGGGTGGAAGTTCCTGGGTGGAAGAAGGTGTGGAATAAATTTTCTTGGCCGAAGTGTAATTGCTTCATTTGGACTTTGGCTAGGAGCAGATGTCTGACTTGGGATAATATTCAGAAGCGTGGGTTTCAGGGCCCCTCTAGGTGTGCTCTTTGTGGGGGAGGTGAGGAGGATTCTTCTCATCTATTTTTCCAGTGTCCTTTTACTTTGTAGCTCTGGCATTTTTGGTGGGGAGTTTGGAATAGCCCCTGTGTTCATGCCTCCTCCTTGGTGGATTTTTGGACTAGCTTGGGAAGACCTCCCTCATTAGCTCCCTTTTTGCAGGATACTTGGCATGTTGGGCCTACTTTCCTAGTATGGCAAGTGTGACTAGAAAGGAATAGGAGGATTTTCAAAGGGGAAAACGTGTGTGTTCAGTAGGTGTGGTTCAAAATCCTAGGTATGATTCATGAGACAATTGAAGCCAAGGGCGAGGTAGTGTTGTCGTTAGAGAAAATGGATGCAGAGATGGTGACTAGACTAGGATTCAATGGGTTATCCTCATCCTCTACCTGTTGTAAGAGAGGAAGGCATGTGAGGCAGCGTGTTCATAGATTGGGGAACTGGCAGCCCCCTCAGGATGGCACTTTGAAGGTTAATACTGATGGTTCTTCCAAGGGAAATCTTGGGCCTACAGGAGTTGGTGGGGTTGGTAGGGACTCTTCTGGCTCGGTGGTTTTCCTCTTTTCTATCCATAAAGGTTTGCAAACTATCAACCTTATGGAAGGATTGGTGATCCTTTATGCTTTGGAAAGGGCATACGATTTGGGGTGGCATTGGGTTTTTTGTGAATCATACTCTCAGGTTCTAATTAATTTGCTTAATGAACAGAAGGTGTCTGGTGTTAGCTAGCAGCTGGCGGTGATGGTGCAGCAGATTCTGCAGATTGGCACTTCGATGGAGATGGTGTCTTTTGTCCATATTCCAAGGGAGTGGAATAGGACTGCTGATTGTCTTGCCAAGTGGGCTTCTGAGCATTTGGATGGATGGAAGATTGAAGAATGGGGACAGGTCCCCCGTGAGATTTTTTTGGATTTGGAGAGGGTTCTTGCTGAGGATGGAGATGGTGCTAGTTGATTTTGTCTCTAGGTCTTGTCTGTTCTTTTTGGTTCCTTTGGGCTTTTTCCCTGTGCTTTGATGTAATGATCTTTTCTAAAGTTCAATAAAGTTTTTACCCCTTTTAAAAAAAAAAAAAAACTTCATCAAACATTCTACATTTCATTAGTTTAGATTATTTTGAAATTCAAAACATTAAGCACACTTCTATGTGGTCAGAGTTCAAAAATTTTCTTATTGTTGGTTGATTTCTTTATAAAGTGTGACATAGGATTGTGCTTTTATCCATATGACTACTATCCCCAATTATAGTATAGGAATTTCAAGAGGGGATATAGAAGAGTGAATGATTCCTTCATTATGCATATCATCTGGACCTTAGGAGGGGACTATGAAAGAAGAGTGACAAACAACTCCAAATCTTTCATAAAGGGTTTTTCATATATATTCATCCAATTCTTGAAATTCACCTATATTAGAGCAAAATGGTTCTCAAGAAGACCCTACCCACTACCACACTACCTTAATGAATAGATCATTTTATTAGAACTTACTTGGAAGCTAAAAAATACCCATACATTTCTAAACAACAAGCACTGAGTTGGGTTATCATATCCCCTTACATTTGCATAGGGTATTTACTCTTGTCCTGCTGCCCAATGTGTTGGCCATTCTAAAAAGGAATTGGAAAATTACCATTTGGACTTGCACATAGATAGAGGAATCATGGATACTCATGGAAAGTTGAAGAAACAAGTTGGGAGACAACACACCCACTGCCCTCATGTTGAAGACTTTTGGAAAAATTATGAAAATGACAAGGAGGTTCAGATGTGGCATTACATGAGGATGACCGGCTAGTTTGTCAAGTCCATTAATTTTCTTTCCATGCCTAAGCAGATTGTCGAGGATGATAATATTTTAGATGAAAGGTACAATTTCATGGTTGATATGCCCCTACTAATCACTAACTAGTCCAAGGAAGAGGTCACCAACCTAGACATTGTCACCAACCCCATTAAACATAGAACTAGGAAATGGGTTGACAGACAAATAGCTCAACTACTGGAAAAAGGTGTAGAATTGACATACCGCGAGTTTGAAGATGATATTGAGAGTGAGATAGATAGTGGTATAGTTGCACATTCCTTAGGTGGAGCTCCCAAGTCCCCACTTGTCATTGGATCCAAAAAGAGGAAAGATGCACCTGAACACTAGCCCAAAAAAAAGGTGTACTCTAGGAGAGAAATAGAGGGCCAACCATCTGAAAGGGCAAAGAGAATGAGAAATTTCACTCTTGAGATGCCAACTATCCAAGAGGAAGAGCACTCACATTCAAAGGAAGAAGACTATGGAAATGACTCTCCCATCAAAAGTTGCTACTACCACCACCACACCATCCCCTTCTACTCCCAAATCATTGCTTGTCTCATCTCCGCCCGTTGTAGACATCCCAATCCACCTCACTACCATCTCAACAATTTCTCCTATGGTGGTATTAGATTCTTCCTCTTTCACTACTTCCACACTATCATCCTCCTTGATCCCACCTCCACTTCATACTCTTTCCCCTCTACCACCTTCCCAACCATCAACCTTTATGGCACTTATCACCCTGTCGCATGCATTTGCGGCTTATATGTAGAATGTACCCATCAAAATCTCTAAAGTAATCCTTGATCCTAAGGTCCAGACACTAATAGACTAGCTTTTTTTATCACTTCTTCTCCCTCCACCACCTAGTGAGCCACCAAAGATGGAGGTGATGATGCAAATTTTTGACAAAATTGAGAGGCTCAGTGCAGAAAGACTCAAAGAAGCTACAAAGGACACTACCAAAGAGAAAGAAGATTCAAATAGATATGATTACTTTGAGAATCCTGAGGGAAAATTGAGTGTGAACATTGGAAAAGTGGCTTCTGATGAAGAAGGGCCATAGAGGTTGATGATAAACTTGATGACTACTATGAGGTTATGACCTTTTATCAGGAGTAGGATAAGTAGGAAAGCCTCAAGGAGCATCACTCCAAAGAAGAGAAAAATAACACATATGATGATGTGGAAATAATTGAAGAACCTCCACAAAGTGGCCAAGATGAAGGCCTAATACAAGAAGAAATTCCTCTGGGAAGGGAGGAAGAAATAGATAAAGATGAAGAAAAGATAGAAGAGAAGAACAGTGAACTTGAGTAGAATGTCAAGATTGAGCATGAAGAAGATAAAGGGAGAGTACCACAAGAGGAGGACACTATTGAGGAAAATGTAGCTTCCACTGAGCCTAGCATAGAAAAAACTACATAAGAAAAGGATCCAAATTAGGAATAAAAGGATGAAGAGGCTCTTATGCATGGAGGGAATGAGTCTCGAGAGGAACAAGAAGAAGGTGATCATGAATCACCCAAGCAACAAAAAAGGTCCTCACATGGATAGAGCAACAACTAAGGAAGAATGCTCCCATGTTTGCTAACCCTATGGCCTAATTAGAGGTGATCTTGGCTAGGGTACAAGTGAAGACCCCAAAGGGAAAGAAGCCTAAGGTCAAATCAAATATCACAATTGATGCCTTTGGATCAAGAATACTACAAGTGGCCATCCCTGCTACAAAAAAAGATGCAAAAACCATTAAGGGGAAGGATTATTGGATATCTAGTATCAAAATAGGCCCAACATCCCACATTCAAAAGATCAGTGAATTCCAAAGGTTTGTCTCCACCATTATATACAAAATGAACAAGGACCAGTTCACCAAGGAAGAGCTAAAAGCACAAGTAGAAAACCTTACTACTTATAGCCAATAGTCGACCTTGATAGAAGAAGAGACCCTAACAAAATTGTCTATGCCTATTCTCTTGTCCATTGATGAGATAAATAAAATGGAGAAAATGAAAAATTAGACCAAGTCCATCGTAGACTAGTTCCACAGGGTGATATACAATGATGACACGGGAATCCATCATGTAGCCAAAATGTACAATAAAGAACTTATAGAAGGAAGTGGAGGACATGATGAACACCTGGAAGGAGTTCCCTGAGCTATATAGGATTATGCATCCTAAGCTAGAGATAATCCTCAAGATCTAATGGGAATCTTGGGAAAATGAGTTGGTGTTTCCTAAAGAATATCATTGGCTAATGGATACTTGGCAACTAAATCTCAAATATAGAAAGGAAATCTTGGAAAAGGCCTTGCGAGAGATGGAACCTGATCATGAATGGATTATGGAACACTAGATAGATGGTGGAGATTATTTGAAAATGATGAAATATTATGAAATTCCCCCTCTAGAGTTAGATCCCCAGGAAAAGATCAAGCCTTTATTCCACAAGAAAATGGAATAGGGAGCTAGTGACATGTTGTCACCAATTTTTATGAATTTTATTGCAAGGGCCTTCACTGAGTCAAAGTAGGTTATCAAGGATATGCCAAAGTGCACCAAATAGTAGGACCAAATTATTGAAAGATTGACAAAGATATCCTTCCAAATCCTTAAATTTGACCTCTCCAAAGAAGAGAAATTCATAGCTATAATCGTTAAGTTTTTGGAATACACACTTGCATAGAAGGAGGTTGGAAAGCCTATCATAGATGATGAATATTTCACAAAATAGTCATAAAGGTTTGATGTAGCTAAAAGAAAAAATATACTAGAAGATGAAATGGGAAAAAAGACAAAAGTCTATTTTTATATTGTAATGTATTGTAGGGTAGGTGAAACCCTAAGTTAGAATGAATCTAGGCCACTTACTGTAAATGAATCTTGTCCATTCATTCTACTTTTTGAAAGCTATAAATAGGGGTATCCTCTCATTTTCAAAGAGAGAGATGAGTTGTTGTGTAAAGACATGCTACTAAAAAATATATGAGAAAAGCATTGGTTTAATGGTTTCCTATGTGTTCTTCTCCATGTGTGCATGATTTTATCTCCAAGTAGTAGATTTTTTCTTTTCTATTTCAAGTTTTAAGTTATTTTTAGTTAGTAGTTCATGCTACGCTTTAATGGTGGATGTATGCTACGGTGTTTGATGCATTTCCAAGTCATACTTTTGGCTATTTATTGATGATAAACTATTGTGTAAAGTTATTCTATGCATTATTTATTTTGCTACAATTAAGTTCAATTGTTGTTCATGCTTAAAAGGTGAATATATGGTCTAAAAATCTATAATGACCCCTTGAAGATTGCACTAGTTATATGAGACTGTGGGCTATCCCTAGTTAAGTGAAACTTAGTTTCTTGGAAGTATGTCCATTGTAACATCCTCCATTGTTACTAGTCATCATAGTTGTGCTATGCCTTGCATAACCACCACATTTATGTTTTTGGTCAAAATGGATCCCACTTCTTTTTTTTTTTGGTCCTTGGTGTTTTTTTGTTTGGGACTTAGGAGTTGTTCTTTTTCCTCGTAAATCCTTGTTCCTTTTTGGTCTAGCAGAAGTGGAGCCAGAATGGAAACTGGACTTAGAACTTTGTGAAGGTTCAAAGTCCAGGTTCGGTTTCAGTCCTAGCCCCACCCTTGCTTTCTTGATTCTTTCCTTTGTCTTTTTGGTTTGTCTTGAACTCTTGGGTCCATTTCTCCCTTGAGTTGTCTTTAGTTTACTTCTTTTTTTATTTTCCCTCTGGCAAAAGTAGAATTGGAAATAGAACCGAACTCAAAACTTTGTAAATTTTTGGATCCCATATTAGCTTTGATCCCGCTCCCGCTTGTTTGTTTCCTATTTTTTTCCTCATTTGGTGTCTTGTCCAGGTCCATTTTTTATTTTGGTCTCACTTCCTATCATTTCTTTTTTCATTGTCCTTGTTTTGGTGTTTTTTCCTTTGTCGACAGTAGAACCATAATCAGAACTGAACTTTGTAAAGTTTTATGTCAATTTTTGGTTATGATTCCACCCCTATTTCCATTCATTGTCTTTTTCCAATCATGGGACTAGAACCAAATTCAGGGTTGGATAAGAGATTTGGGTAAATTTTCTTGTTCTATTTCGGACCCACTTCTACATCTTCCTACCTTTGATTTGCACATTGGTTATATACTCATTCACATTCTTGGTTCTACTTCCTACCAACCATATTTATTGCATTAATTATAGGCTCTTCACACATGTCAATTGGATTTTAAACTTTAATCATAGTTATTCTAGCTCATAATCATTATCAAAAACATTTTTAACAAGCCAAAGCTTGAGTAACTTCAAGAGAAGCACAATTTGATTGTGGGTGCACATTGGTGAGTGGATTCTTGTCGGAGTTTCAACCTTTCTTGGTGCCATTTTGAGGCAGGTGGTTTTCCAATCCCATTTGTGTTTTATTTTCATGTTGTTTGTTGTTTTCTTCATGCATTTGTGAGACTTTCTTTCATGGATCTTCTCTTGTCTCCTTGCTTGTTTCGCTTGTTGTTTCTAGTTTGGTTTTCTTTTCCTCTCATTTTCCATTTTCCTTTTTCTGATTTTCCTATTTGTGTTTTTGTTTTGTTGTCACTTTATTTATTTTGGTGGCATGTCCCTTCTGTTGTTCCCTAGTTTTAACTAGGCTTTCATTTTTTGAAGGGTCCTTTGTGCTTTAAATGGTTCAAAATATTTTTGATAACCCTTTGGTCCTATTCTCATGTTGATTCAATACTTTTCATGTTGGGTGTTTGATTCCCTAATTTATTGAATTGACGAGTCACACAAAATAGGGTTTGTGTGTTGAATTTTCCAATATTATGCCCTAAGAAGTTCAAATCTAGTTTTTTCCTGATAAGGGTGAGGTTAAACCCCTTATTTAAAGTTTCCTTATGGTTCCATGTGAGCTAAGTTTTAAATTGGTGTGACCATGTATTTAAATGTGCTTCGCTTGAATAATGAATTGGCGGAAGTAGCTCCAAGAATGAACTCATCCCATGAGTGTATTTCCTAAGAATCATTTCCAAAAATGATCCCACTTCCAATGAATATTGTTTTTGGTCTACACCCTTATTCTTTTGGCAGAAGCATAATCAAAGTGGGAAATGAACTTGGGTCCGTCAGCTAGTTCTGTGTCTGGTTTCCATCCCAATCCTGGTTCCAATCTCATGCTATTTCCGATCCTAATCCCACCTCTATTAAAAGGATTTTTTTCCTAATTCTCTTTTACCTCTACTTCTGGTAAGTGGAAATATGACTAAGTCTCTAGAGTTTCCTTGGGTGGATGAAAGATGATATGAAAGGTAATATTCATGTAATGGTTTCCAAGTCTTTGTTGATCTAGTAGACTATTTTATAGGAGTGAAAATGTAAGAAGCATCTAAAGAAGCTTCTCAAAGAGGAATCTAGATTGTAGAAAGTTCAAGGCTGACAAGGCCTAAGAAGATAAAAGTGGAGCAACTCTATTACACCTTGAGATATAAACACAACAGTCCCACTCTTATAGCCAACAAGGTGGATTCAAACTGGGCTGATATCACTGATACAAACTGAAGGCCATTCAACTACGAGGAGTTGGTTGAAGAAACTTTCATAGAGGATGCAACAAGAAGAAAAATAATTGTTCAATCTGGATTGGCACATGTTGCCCTCTTTCCTCTATCAGTTCAATGTCTAGAGCTCATAATTACTACAACAAGAGCTTACAACTTGGCAACCAGGCAATGTGTGGAGCTAAAAAGGAATATCATCATTGATCTCACTCCATAGATGATAAGGTTCATGTTTGATGCACCTACACCACAAAACCCTAGACAACTCAATGAAGCAAAGGAATTACAACTGCATAGCAACAACAAGGAAGCTAGCAAGACCCATATGAATAAAAAATGGATGAGGGTGGAAAAGAAATCCTTGACTAAGCTTCCCGATCATCCAAAGAGAGCAGATTTTGGTAAAGAAATTGGTGACATAATCATGATGCTTTCCAAGGTGTTCAGAAAGAGATATTTTTCACATTTTAAGCAATGGATGTTTCCATTCATTAAAACCATTTTGAATGGAAAGAAGCAATTTGATTGGCCAATAATTTTGTTACAAATCCTACATAATTAGATGCTTAAAGTGAGGCAAACAAAGAGTTTCTTCATGACTTCTTATGTAGTCTATGTAGCTACAAGGAGAGGCATTTTCCCTTGTTTGAATGTGGTTGGAGTATTGGGAGTAGCTTCTGGATAGAAGAAAGTGTGGGATCATTATAATCAACTAACTTTTCAAACATCATAATTGCACTATAGAAGAGTTAATGATGCATTCTTGTATGTTATCATTAACTGGTTGACAGGTAATGCAGGGTATAGATTATGCAAGGAAGCCATGGATTTTATTGCAAAATGGGGATATTGGTACATTCAATACCCAATTTTACTTACTTTAGGTTGGAAGGTTTTGATGGCCATACTAATCTACTTCCAAGATGCTACAATAATGGAATTGACATTATGGAATTCATCTATTAGGCTATAGGAGTCAATATTAAATTTTCTACCAAGCATAAGAATGGTTGCAACAAGTTTTCCATGAAGTTAGGATAGTATTGTTATTCACATAATGTGGATGCTAAGAAAATTTGTGATGAATTGGTTTATTTGAAATTGGGTTTATATACATCTCAAAAGCATTTTGATCCTAAGTATAAGATGAATTCTTTGCTCCCTATTGTCTTTGAGAAGCATTTCAATTTGCTAGAATATTTTTGGATTAATCTACGGGATGAATATGATGTAAGAAGGAGGAAATATGAAAGGTTTCCCATCCCATTAATGATTGAGTATGGGATGAAGGAAGATATTCCTGATACCTTATCAAATGATGGTGTAACCTTGTATCCCTAGTATGAGGCTAAAAATAGAGGAACCAAGGACTTGGATCTAGAAAACTAGGATGAGGAAGAGTCCATTGATATTAAGAAAATTCCAAGGATAGTGGTTGATCAAAGTATCCAGTGGGTGGTGATGACAATCAATGAGCCAAAGGCTCAAAATTCTAAGATGAGAAAAGCTGCAGGTACCCAAGGGTAAAAAATAGCTAAGATGAGGACATATCCTAAGGAGCCATTGGATTTTCTTTGTCCTAACTCTGAGGAGGAGCCTCATCTAGTAGTCCTAGCTTAGGATGTCCCTGAATCACAAGGTGAAGGAGTTACAATTGTTGCAGAAGAAATATCATCTCACCCTGGGACCTCAATTGCTAAAGAAGAGACATCATCTCAACCTAGAGCTAAAATAGTTTCTGGAGGTAAAAATTCAATTCAACCTCCCCTTACAGAGAAACCTATTGAGGAGATGCCCACTGGAACCCTGCATAAGGAGGTTGAATCTTTAAAAAGGAAGGAGCATGAGGTTGAGATCCATGATATTGATACTGATTTGGAGGCTACCCTATCAAACAAGGAAAATCTTGTGACAACACCTAATGAAGATACTTAAGATGTGGGGACCAAGCATGTCCTCACCCTGAAGGATCCTTGGAAACTCTTTGAGGATGCTAAGAAGGAAGCAGATGCAAAAGAACAAGTTGAGGCACTTGCTAGGCAACAAGAATCTGAAGCTAAAGCTAAAGAAGAGGAGCTAGAAAGGAAACAAAAGGAAAAGGAGGATTTTTTGTAGTAGCAAAAGGAACAAGAATTGAGGACTAAAGAATAAAGGGACAAGTTATCCATGTTGTAGAAAATAAATGAGTTGGAAGAAGAAAATTCCCAACAAAGAACAAAGAGAGAAGCCCTTGAGGCCAAGTTCAAGGTTGTTGAGGAAGCTCAAATAAAGAAGGATGAGGAGGAATTCTTGCTTAAGAAGTTGGAAGTAGAAGAACTTGCTAAACATGAGAAAGAGTCTAAGAAAGCATGGGATAAGGTTAAACAGTTGGAGAAGTAGACAGAAGATATGTTGAAAGAGAGAGAGAGGATTTATTAGAACAAAGGAGAATAGAAGAAATTTTCCAAAAAGAGCTAGAAGCTAAAAAGGTGAAAGAGAAAAAAGAAAAAGCTGAAGCTGAAAGATTGGCTAGGGAAAGAGTAGAAAAGGAGCAACAATAGGTACAATAAGTCGATTCTCAACCTAAGACTACCATTTTGCAACCTCTGTCCTCTACCACTACTACTACTTCTTCCACACAAGTGATAACTCCTCCTACTACTCCAACATGGTTGAAACTCAATCTTGAAAGGAAACAAGTAGTCCAACCTCATCCCTTGAATTGGGAAGAATGATGAAAGAAATAGAGAAAAAGAGGCCCAAGAAAAAGGCTAGTGTCCTCCATTCCATAAAGCTAACAAATGTAGGTGAAATCATATCTAAATGTGAAATTCCAATGGTAGACAAGGATAGGAAAGATATGCAATTGACTGATTGTCAGTTGGGTATGGTTAATCTAGGGAAACCAACAAGAAATTGACAGATGAACCTTATTGATATAGTGTCATCCTCCACCAAATCTAGGATGATAAAGGAAAAACAAAGAAAAGATGAGATTAAGGCTCAATTAGACCAAATGCATAAGTTCTTGAAGGATGTATTGACCCCTATTTCCTCTCAATCTGTTGCTCTAGAAACACTAGCTTTATTGAGTAAAAAGGAGGCTGATGATCTTGTGCAAATGAGGATTAAGGTAGTAATGCTTGATAAATGGATAGATTAGTTGGACAAGGAGGTGGATGAGCTACTTCTTGATAGTTATATGGAACATAAGGGTGCATTGGATTTGGTTGAGTACATGAAATCACATGCTGAAGTCTTAGGGAATCAAGAAGATGAGTATAGAGAGCATTCTAAGATGTTGAAAGACATCAACAAGTTGCAGAAGAAAACTCTCTTGGAATAGTCTATCCTTGATGAAGATAATGTGGACTTCATTGAGAAGACAATCAACATTATCAGGTTCAAATCCACATCCATTTATGAACATAGAAATGAAGTTCAACAAGATAGTAAGGATCTAAATCATTAGGTTGATGAATTGGAAGCAGTGATTGCCATTTTGGTTAATTTAGATATCCCTATGAAGGAAGTTCTTCCGATTGACAAATTAAGAGAAAAGTGGAATAATAGATTTGAGGAAGTAATGCACAAAGAGGGGGATGGTGATGACTTGTCACTTGATAGACTCATGGATATCAAGGATGAAGTGAAATATGCTAGGAGGGAGATAATTAAGTTAAAGGATATGCTAGATTTTTCCTCTGTAGAATTAAATAGAATCAAATTTGAAGATGATTGGGTAGATGGGTCTGATGCAGACAAACTCCAACAAGTGTTCACTAGCTATGATGAGTACCTTCTTGAGAAAAATACGTAGGAATGAGGTGGAAATGGAATGTTCTATTCCTGATGGACAACTCTCTCTCTTTTTCTCCCCTATTTTGTAGGATTTGGACATGAGTCTAACTAAAGATATTTTGGTAGTTCTACCTTCCTCCTTTGGGTGTCATATTTTGACAACAGGTTCTTCAATAGGTGAATTAAAGATCAGCAAAGCAGTTACTTCATGCAAGTTTAGTTGTCCCTTAATTGGTGGATCTCAATTTTTTATTGATAGGAATTAATGCAAGGCTTGTCTATATGTAATTTTGGGATCCATTTTGTAAAGGTTGGCTAATTGAATCAAGATTAGAATCCTAAGGAGATAGTAGATAGTGTTGTCATAGTGTTAGGATTTTACAAATTTTGAATTAAGATACTTTGAGAAACTCTTTTTACAGTCTTTATACAAGGATACTTAGATATTTTTACAGTTTTTATACAGTTTCATGTTATTGTCAAGTTTGAGTCTCAATGGTAATGTTAATGAATCATAGACATTCGTATGCTAGTGAATGTTGTGCATAATTATTTCTTATTTGGTGCAAATCAATAGGAGAAACTAGATCTGAGACTATTTCATTGAGTTATCTGTGAAACAAGTTTATTTATATCTATTGATCTATTAATTTTGGCAATGAGTTGGTGATGTGTTTTGATCTTGAAATGAAGCTTTGATTAATGGTTATGGTTATTGAATTTTCACTATGAATGTGTAGACACATAAAATTTAGTGATTGACATTGTGCATCTGATCCTAACCACTAACATCGTTTCATCCTGACTCGTCCTTCGGTCTAACCATTTAATAAAATACCTTTATTTGATTAAATTTATCAATATTCCTCTCTTAATTCAATAAATTAGTTATCTAATTAAGTCACCTTTTCTCGATAATTAAATTAACCATTTTGATCTAATTATCCTATTTAATTAAATAATTAATTTTATTTGATTAAATCTCTAAATTCTATCTATTAAATTAAATAAATTAAAACCTTATTTAGTTTAATCTAACATCATCTCTTTTAATTAAATAAATGAAAATATTTATTTAATTAATCACTTATCACATTCTTCTCATATTTGATTTAAATAAATCCACAAATTTAAGTCAAATAGGTCACATCATTTAACCCATTCATTAAATTAATTAACTTTGATTAATTTAATCTCCTCTCATGTCCCATCCTCTCGATTTTACCACTTGCACATGAAAATAGATTTAATTGATTTATTAAATCTCTATTTTCCTTAACAAGGCATCTTTTAAGGAATATTATTCAAGTTTGAATTCAAAATCCAAGTTGACTTGTCCCTTCCAACAAGGAATTTACTCTCTCTTACATGTCCTTTTCCTTGAGCCAAGTGGCATTCAATGCATTATTCCTTCCCTCTTGCATGTCATTTCAACAAATTCAAAATTCAAATATATGCATTTATTGGCACAATCCTCAAAACTTGCACATCCTCCATCCACTCATAAGTGGACAAGTGGCACTTGGCCATTGGATAATTCTTAGTCCCGCATTGTTCTATTTTGGACATTCATCCATCAATCTCATCTATAAATAAGAGGCTAATCTCCTCATTCTATCATCTACAATTTGAGTAAGCTTACTATGCTCAAATCATTAGCAAATTCCATCCATTATCATTGAGTTCATAGCTAGCTTATGCATATTTTTCTATTGGAGCACTCATCAAGCATCAATAAAGTGGATCATTCTTCATGACACATCAAGCTTGCATCATAGGATTTGGGAAAGGGCCAATTTTCACATCAAATTGGCACCAATTCCCCCATGGGATCAAGAGTTTGCTTGTTTTGATAGGATTTTAATCTATTTCATTGTGTTATTCATTCTTCTTTCCTATTTTTAAACTATACTAATGAATTTCATGCGGAATCCTTGTTATTGCTTGCATTTTATCTTCTAATGTGTTTTTTCATATTGTTTTGCAGGTATTGGGATTGCGGTTCTCACATTTGGCACTAGAAGGAGGGCAATCTCACCTTTCAATCACATTTTTTTATATCAAAATTACATGTTTTTCTTTGTTTATAGGTTCAATGTCATTGTTCAGCACAACTAGTTCTCCAACGTCGCTATATAGGACCACTAGAAATTCAAACTACAATGTTTTAGTCTTCCCACCTAGAAATTTAAATTCTAAACTGCACCACTGGACTAATTAGACTCGTGGGAATTTTCAAAAAAATCAAACTGCACTGCTAGGAAAAAGGGTGATGCATTCACACTCATTGGCCTGACTACAGAGTGATGCTGACTAGAAAGAGGTGCTATACAACATTGCTTGAGAAATCAAACTGTGACACCTTCATGGATTGCATCGCTGGAGGGTAGTATGGAGTGAAATTTAATTTTCAGCACGTGCTTTTTTTTCAAATTCTGCTTTTTTTGTCTGGTTTCTATCTTTTTAACCTCTGTTTTGTAGAATATAACTGATTTTTCTTGTAGGTTGAATCAATTAGAAGATAAAGAAGAAGAGAAGCATGATGATGTCATTTCACAAAAACAAGTGTTTTAAAACACTTTAGTATTTGTTTAACACTTTTTAAGGATTCATTATTCCTCTTATGGAAAATTCATCATCTTTTATGCTTAGGATATACTAATTTCATTTGGGATTTAAAAAGAAATTTTGAATTCTTGTTACAAAAGGATTAAAAAGAACATTAGGACTCAAATCTACTAAATTTTGTTTTGGGATTAAAAATTGAACAAGGCAATTTGTCACACTTACTTTGGTGTTTTTAAAACAAACTCACAATTGCTTTGAAAGGTTAAAATGAACATGTGCAATTTTTTTTTGTGATTGCTTAGTTAAACTAACATCATCAGAAAGGATGTATGCACTTCTCTTGCATTTTATAGCGATCTTGAGAATCAAAAGGCCTTTTTTATGATCTTAGGTTGAGATAAAGTAATCACCTCCATGCTTCATTTTGGGCTTAAAATTGAACAAAAAAATTTGCAAGTGTGAATAACTTATTGCATACATTCTCCCTTTGTTTCTAAACAAGGGTCGATTGAACTATGAATATGTTTATTCGCTTTTGTTTATCTTAGAGGGCCTACCTTGGGGAAAAAGTACTCACCCAAGGGAATGACTCAACCAGTAACACTCTAATGCCAAGAGTATTTCCAACTGGGATATAAATGTGGGTATTGGAATAAACACCAGTATCATGTAGTTGGCTTTGACGAGATGGATTTGAAAAAGGACTCTTGCCATATGGGTAAATCTCCACGAATGGAAAGTCCTAATTAAAACACATGTTTTAGAATTTCTAAAATCCTTGATCTATTTGTTGGTGCAAGAATGATCGTTCTGAAGCCACCTCATAATTTTATGGTCTTTTAGTAGAAATGGAAAGCATGCCATGGGAGGTTCATGGGTGTTGATGCTTGGCTACCTCGTATAAGTGATTGTCATGGAGGGGAGCTAGTGGGGTCAAGCATCTAACCATTCACTAAAGATAAGGGTCGCTAGACTTGTCCAAGTGGGGACTCAACAAATATTGTCTTTCATATCCATAGGGTTGTACTTATTCTTGGTTACAAAATTCTTTGCTTGTTCGAGAACATCTTGGAAACAAACACTTAAACATCATCATCAAAATTTCAAACCCTTTAGGAGACAAATACAATTGACCCAATTCATGTGTTATTGCTTTCCCTTGGGATTCTATCCTTAGAAGTTTCTAAACACTTGGATTACATCTCAATTTGTCTACTAAAGTTAAACAATAGGTAACCCTTGCTTTGAATTCATCAAATTTTCACATAACATACTTTGTGGGATTCAAAGAAATTAAGACATTGGACATCTAGTTTGGAAAACCTAATCAAAGAAGAGTTTGTGGTAAAATAAAGTCACTAAGAAAATATAACAAAATGGACTCTCACATGTGTTGAAACCTCATGATTTCCAAGAAAGTAAAAATCCCAAAACAAAAGTCCTTGAGTCAAAGTTCAAAATCTAGAAATGTATGCTCAATTTGAACCACTCCTTATTTATAGAGGTCCTTAAAAGCATTACATGTTCTTCAATACCAAGGTCTAGGTAAAAAAAGTGTCTTTTTAGGTACATCTTAGGATCAAAATAAAAATATTTTTCATCCAAACATCCAACCAAAAATCATCTCACCATCATCTTTTGAGAAATCTTGAAATTATCCTTCATGCTAGGCTTTTTGGCAAAAATCAAAATCATCAAATCCTTGAGACAAAATCCTTGAAATATTTATCCAATCATCTTTAGCTAGGTATGTGTAGATGCATCCTTTTGCACATACTTAGTCAAAATTATCAAACCATCTTCTTTAGCTAGGTATATGTAGATGCATCCTTCTTCATATGCTTGGTTAAATTATCATCTTGTTTGAATAGGTGTGGGTAGATGCATCCTTCTCCCTACACATATTCAAATTATCATCCTTTGATAAAATCTACCCCTTAGATAATCATCCAACATCTTAGGGTTTATTTGTTCAATCAAAGAAAACCAGAAGCTCAATCAAGTCAAGGACAATCCAAAAAAAAATCAAAATCAAAATCCAAAACATATCCAAAAGTCCTAAAAGTCTAGCGTACCCCTCAAGATTTATCAAAAGATCAAACATCCACCTCATCCATCTCTTGCATCATCATCATATCACCTTTTGATCCTCAAGATATCCTAAAAATTTCTCTTTTGTGCTTAAAATAAGATCAATCCAAAGAACTAGAGATTCATCTCCCATATTCTTGAAAATTGATCCTTGTTTTATGGTTCAAACTAGATATCAATACAAGAAGAACATGGAAGCTGACAAAGAAACACTTGCTTCAAGTGACCTAAGCCAAAAAAACACCAAAATGAATCATGTCGAATCAAGGAATCCTTTGACTATCTCATCATCATAAAATCCACAAGAGGAAATTCAAGAAGAAGATCTTACCTTTGTGATGTTGCATGAAGAAATAACTGAAATGCTCCAAAATCCAGAGAACCATAAAATCATCAACATCATGATGAGGCTTAACCCTTCACTATACATGCTCGAACTAGCAAAAAAAGTGGCCAAATTACCTTCTGATTTCGACGTGAGCTCTATAGTGGAACCATCTTTGGAGATCATGCCTCTAATTTCATCCTCACTCCACATCTCATCTACACCCCCATCCCAAAGCATCACTCAAAAAATTCCACAAATCACAACATATTTTGCTCCAACCTAACCCAATGTTAATAAGGTAAATGCATTTCTTAATGCTATTCAAACACACCCCCTTGTCAACAATCAAGACTTGGATGAAAATACCATTTTGGAACAAAACATACCCCAAAATCCATTACATAAGTATGTCCCTCTCACTTTTCATAAACCTAACGATCCATCATCATCATCCTTCCACGTAACACCCCAAACCTCTCTCCTCACAAATTCGCAAGAAGAAGGTGACATGTTCGAACCCGGGGGAATTTTCAACACAACATCATTTTCTCAAGAACTCACACCCCTCACATTTTCACCTCTTCCACCATTACCACCATTATCCACACCTCTACTTGGCTTGGGACTCCCACCTTTACCAAATCAAACCAACATTCCAAACACCAATCAAAGCATCATGCCAAACTCTAAAAAATTGTCATCGATATCGCAACAACAGATGACTACACAAGAAATCATGGCATCATCGACCACCCCCCTAACATCTCAAAGCATGGGCTCTCAAGGACCAACCACATCGAACACACCATCCACTACTCAAACCACCAACATGGCATCACCACTCACCACCACCCCCACCACTGCCAAACTCCAATTTATCAATCCAATACAACATGGCATTGCAAGCCGCTCAACAAGCTGCTTATCAAAAGGCATTCCTGCAAGTGCAAAAGCAAACAGCCGCACAAATAGCTTCCCAACAATCTACACAAGCAGCACAAAATGCTCAAGCCACCCAAATTGCATAGCAAGCACAACATGTCACACAAGGCCAAGCCTTATTGCAACAACAACAACAACAAGCTACTCAAGCTACTTAAGCAGCGCAAGCCATATTACAAGCACAAAAGGCTTCCCAAGCCAAAATTATATTGCAACAACAAGCAGCACAAGCCCAGGCTCAAGATCAAGCACACACCCAATATCAAGCACAACAAGCACAAGCACAATTTCTTGCACAAAAACAAGAAATACAACTCCAAGAATATCAACAAAAATAAAAAAATATCAAGAGTAGCAAGAAGCAACCCACTTAACAGCCCAACAACAAGCATTATTGAAACAACAACAAGCACAACAACAAGCTCAACAATAGGCAATCCTAGCACAACAACAAGAAGATCAACAATAAGCATTGTTTATACAACAGAAAGTGCAAGCATACCTAGCTCAAAAAAATGTGCAAATACCATCAAACAACACACCAAACAACCCACCCATCCAACCAACAATTGAAACACCCTAGAATACCTTCATCCCACTCCCTGATCTGCAAAATGACATAATGACACAAATTAGGTTGCTCTCGCAACAAGTGCTTGATCTTCAATCAGGGCGAACCAAAAAAACACCAAGCAACTTGTGTGCCTATCCATTTGACAGGAGCCTTGTCATGAAGCCATTCCCGAAGGGATTTGAGATCCCCAAGTTTGAAAAATATTATGGGACATGAAACCTTGAAGATCACATCAGGGAATTCCAGGCTCATTGCATAGAAGTCGCATATGACAATACCTATCTGATGCGGCTATTTCCTAGGAGTTTGGTTGGCCATGCTATGGAATGGTTCTCTCACCTACATACATGCATCAAAACATTCCAAGAAATTATAGATGCATTCATCAAAAACTATGCATGCAGTATCAGAATGGATGTCAGTCTAGAAGAAATCTTAGCTCTAAAAAAAGGTAAGAATGAATCATTCACTTCATTCCTACAACAATGGTGATCCAAGGCCAATCAGAGCAAATGGACCATTCTAGAGGAACAACAAGTTTGTACCATCATATGCAACCTTGATGGCCTCATGGAATTCCATCTCAAGGTACAAGGGATCACCATGTATGACTAGTTGATCTCCAAGGTACTTAGCATCGAATGAGCCCTTATGACACAACCTGCAGGATCAACTTCATACCTCGAACAATAAAACAACCTCCCACCCACCAATTACAATTAAAAACCACACACATGGGAAAGAAACAAAAATGTTACCAATGATGGTGTCATTGACGCCAAAGTGGTCATCAGTGCCCCTCGCCAAAATACACCTGCACCACAAATCCAAATCCAACACCAAAACAATCATCAAGCAACACAACAACCAAACAACAATCAAGCAATTAACAATGTCAATGATCAAAGGGGACTACCCCAACAAAACAAGAATTATCCCAAGTGAAAGTACACCACTCAGAGGGAACCACTCAAAGTCATCATGAAGAAACTGATAAACAAAAAACTCATCAAATCTCCCACCTATGAGAATTACCAAGAACCGGATGTGAAACCTCCTTGGTATAATGAGAATCAACTCTGCGACTTCCATAAAATCAAAGGGAATACCACAAATAGTTGTATGAGGCTAAAAAACATAATTCAATATCTCATCAATAAAAAAATTATAAATGTGGAATAGCCAATAGGAAACCAAAACCTTAAAACATACATGAATCTAATGCCTAACCATGGCAATAAAGGGAATAATAACATAGATAAGCCGAAAGAAACCTTCAAGAATGTAAATCATGTGTATGACCACATCGTTGCATCTCTAGATGACTACTACACTACCATCACCATCAAAGGAACCAATGTCGATTGTGGAGTCACGACAAGAGGCAGAAATATTACCATCGCAGGATCATCCCATCCAAATAGAGTCTCTGCACCTAGATCTGTCCCCAATGGATATAACATCCTTGATCAATTCAAAAGAATGCTAGTGCAAATCAAAATTATGGAGCTACTAAAAATCCCATCTTCTGATAAGAATATCCTTGAGGAAGCATTGGCTTCATCCACTCTCCCCGCAGATCTTGATGCAGAACAATTCCAAGCTATAGTCAGCAATATCATTACACCAAATCTCCTCACATTCTTTGACCAATATTTTCCTATCCAAGCATCTCATAACTATACACTCCACTTAGAAGTCCTAGTACAAAAAATAAAAGTCAAAAGGGTCTTGGTGGATGGAGGTGTGGGCTTGAATATTTGTTCTCTCAAGCTCATCAAACAATTAAAAATCTCAGAGGATTCTATCGACAAAGGAAAGGGTGTCACAATAAGAGCATATGATGATCAAGAAAGATTGTCCCAGGGAACAATCAAAATCCCTATTCAAGTAGGGCCATCTATCATGGAAACCACCTGTCAGGTCTTGTACCTCAATTTTCCGTATAACATCCTCCTAGGACGTCCATGGATTCATGCAATGCAAGCAGTAGCATCAACTTTCCATCAATGTGTTAAATTCACACATGAAGGACAAGAAGTTACCATCCATGGAGATCCCAAACCATTTTCCTACTGCAAAAGCCTCGAGGAAAAGTACTATAAAATCCCCCAAGTACCAAAAAATGATGAGGGCCCATCTACACCATACATTGATCTTTCCACTCTCGCTCCCACTTCTCTGACAAAGACACCCACCACTCCCACCATCCCCACCATCTCTAACATTAATGTCATCATCCAAATAACAGTTGTGGAAACTACATGATCCCTAAAAATTCTTTTGTGGTAGGAGAGTTACCACAAAATCCTAGATCATGGGGACGTCTGCAAAGAAATGAAGCCTCCACATCTCAAACATCTCCTGAAGACTATCCCAACTTTACAAGTTGGGGAGATCTTGGCCAAGAGGTTATTGAGGCAAATCCATCTCATATGCTATACCTAGATGAGACACCAATAGCTGATTTACCAATGGATGACAAAAGCAAGGGCCTGCAAATGATGCTCACAATGGGCTATGATAGAAATCAAAGACTTGGGAAAAATGACAATGTGCTTGTTATCTCCTAGAAATGCACCCTATGCAAAGTTATGGAAACTAATTTTTCTAGAGAAACATGGGAACTTTTCCAGGTTGTGGGTCACCTAAAAATGGAAAAGAACCTTTAGAGAAGGCCAACTTCCTTTGGTAATATCACTTGACTACTAATCTTTGTAAGTAAAAGGGAGAAGGAGTGCATAAAAATGAAAATTAAATCCTATGGTGATACACCAAATTTTCTCAAAACATGTACAACTACTTAACACACATTTTTCAATCAACTAATAGAAGCTGATACGCACAGCTCAATACTCAAATGATACTGCATAAACATTTCATAAGAAAGCTACGATACATACAGTCCTAGAAGGATGATAAGTTCTCCTCACAACTAAAACTATTTGCATCACCAACATAACCTATAACCTGCAATATGCATATCTCCTCTGCTCAAAAAGTGCCATTAATGAAACATATTAACAAGGAATAAGAAGAATCACATGTAAATTTATCAATCATCCAATACACTCAATGAAACAAATAACTAAGAAGGCAGAAATTTCTTTCTTTATTGATCTCCAAAAAAACTCTACCATACAATATCTATAAATGAGTTACAAAACTTAGTATTCTCCTCTAAGGACTCATAGAAGTCACAAAGTAGAAAAATGCAAGTAAGAACTATCTAGAAAATGAGGCCAAAATGCCATATATATGAAAACTAAAAAGTGCCACCCCTTTGTTTTAGGGTTTACAAAATATCATTTTTTTAGAAGGGTTAACCCTCAGATTTTTTGGAAATAAAGCTAATGCATTCAATGTGCATCCTCCGTGTCCATGTCAGTGAAAGATCACTCCAGGGATGGCCCTTCAGATTTTTTGCAGCCACAACATTTACTTCTAGCCTCCATGTCCACCGTCAAACTTCCATTAGAGCTGCCTTGAATTCCCTGAAGCATTATCATAAATGTCGCGCTACCTTTGCCAATAGACATCCTAGCTGTCCCTAAGACTAGCAACTTCTTCCCCTTTGGCTTTCCTCCTATTTTAGATCTTTCTTCAAGTTGATCCCCCCATGAGAAAGACAACATCAAATTTTCCCTATTGTCAAACCTCCATAGAGACAACACTACTTCCTTCGAATCGATTCATCAACCTTGATTATAGAGTAGATCCATACTGCTCACATTTTGTTTATCTTCCTCACAAGGATAGTCACAATAGTCAAACTACCCATGGTCCATATTTAGTTCCTTCTGATTGGTTGAATTCATGCCACGTAGATTCCCAGATGGTAAAAGGTTGCTTCATCAAAATCACATGTCGGTGAGACACTAGACGTGTCTCCCCGATGCGATTATACCCTTCAACAATTATCGGCATAGCTCACAATCGTCGGCAAGAGTTCATAGTGAGTTCCCATTAGTCATACCGATATTCCTTTCTATTGGAAAATCCATTGCTATCAGAAAGACTCTCTCAGTTGGTAGGAGGTCATAGCGAATGCTAAGAGTCTGACCGATAAAACTTTCCATGGGCAAGTTGATCGCTATAAGAAAGACTCCCCACGGTCGGCAAGACATCATACCGACCAAATATTATACCGAAGGCACCCATCTATCAGTAGGACTTTTCCCATTTGGCTAGACTTTATGCAAAAAGGAAAACTCTCTCGATGAGACCACCTTTATTCACCAAGACATCATGTCAAACTCCTTTCTTTCTCCCTGAGCTCACTTCTCTTCAGCAAGACCCTATCGGGTCGGCAAGACTTCTCAACAAGGCCACATGTTTCAGCAAGAGCTTATTTCATTTTGGGGAGACTTTTCTTGGTCAGCGAGACCTTTCACTGAGCTCAAAACTTTACACCGACACCGTTTCACTTTGGCAAGAGTCCACCCTGTCAGTGAGACTTTTTCCCTTTGCTATCCCTTGTCACTGAGACTCTACTTGGTCACCGAGACATTACGGTGAACTCCTTTCTTTTGTCAAGACTTCTTCTTGTCAGCCAGACCTTTCATCGAACTCATTTCTTTCAGCAACACTAGCCCTATGCAATGGTTGAAGAGACGTCAATAGTCGGGGAGACATATAAAAACCCACAGAAAATAAAATGTCTGGCTGACCGGGTGGATCCCAAATGAATATAACACACTGCCAGTCGACAAGACATCTGAAAGGTCCCAACGACTTTCTTCCTCAGGAGTTTTATGCCAAATCTAACTAAGGCAAGGATTTCCAATAGACCTCCTTGTGAAATAGCATCAGATAAATACCTTCCTAATGAAATCCAAACAACTTCACACTAGGCTCAACCCTTATGGGAGCCACATTTAATCCACATGCCGAATCTAAAACATAATTTCCCCTGATTGAGCCCGTAGGTGAAAATCGGGTAACAGGGCTTATAAAACCTATCATTCCAGAGATGCGAATGGAAATTATTGGCCTCATATGTACCCCTCCAAGTATAACCATACATGGCTGAGGTCCTCCAGTTAGAAAGGTAAAAAATCCACCTCAGCAAACTGTAGCTAAACTGTGCTTACCAATATCTACAGGTTGTGTCATAAATAACTCCACATTTGACATAATCGATGTTTGTAGTAGTAGTGATGACGAGGATCCCACGACCAACTTAGGCTATTTGAGGATACCACTCTTTTCATGATTATCACTTTATCCTTTGAATCAGACCATCAAAATCATGAAATCCACCTAGTATACCCCCAACTCATCAACTATGACTAATGAGGACCACTAGTTCTTGATACATTCAAAAATGAAGAGGAGCTCTCAGAATTCATGGGAGTACAGGAAAAAATCCCATGTGGGGATCACAAAGCATGGTTCATAATTAAGCTAGATACACATTCCTTTTATGGGGAAATGATTGAATCCCTCAGTCGCAAAACTGAAAAATAAAGAATAATGTTTAAGTCCTCGAGTGAAAACCACAATGTGGCACTCTCCAACTAGAAAAAAGTAAAAAGAAAGGATGCATCCAATGGTGAAAACCTCTCCAAGGTTCCTGAGGATGGGGGATTCAATCTTCCTTTCAGAGCTCTTCATCAAGAAAAATCAACAGTCCTAGTAGAAAAATACAATCCGATCAATCTAGGAATAGAGGAAAGCCTACACATCACATTCTATGTAGAGTCATTACTATCAGAAGAACAAGAGCTCCTAACAGCCTTCCTAAGAGAAAGATAGATAAAATTTGCATGGAGCTATGCTAACATGCCAGGGCTTGATCCAGAAATCATGGTTCACTACTTAGCAATATACCCAGAAGCAAAGCCTGTTAAGCAAAAGCTTAGAAAAATGTACCCTCAGATCACCCTGCTAGTAAAAATGGAATTAAAGAAGTTATTAGATGTAGGATTTATTCGACTGATAGATTATCCAGAATGGGTGTCAAACTTGGTTCTTGTCTCAAAACCTGATGGGGGCATTAAAATCTGCACAAACTTCAGGGACTTGAACAAAGCATGTCCGAAAGATGATTTCTCACTGCCCAATATTGACATGATCGTAGACATGACAACAGGACATGAAATTCCTTCCTTGATGGACGGTTTCTTAGGTTATAACCAGATAATGATTGCTAAAGAAGACCAACACAAAACGACCTTCACTTTTCCATGGGGTACTTACTGTTGGAATATGATACCATTCGGCTTGAAGAATGTAGGAGCAACATACCAAAGGGCCATGACATTAATCTTCCATTACATGATCCATAAGACTGTCGAATATTATGTTGATGAAATTCTAGCCATGTCTAGAAGGAGAAAGGATCACATAGCAACCCTAAGTGCCATTTTTGATAGGCTCGAGGAGTACAAGGTCAGATTAAACCCAAATAAGTGTGTCTTCAGCGTACAATCAGGAAAATTTCTAGGATACATAGTGTCAATGAGAGGTATTGAGGTAGATCTAGCAAAAGTAAAATTAATCCTTGAGATGGAGGCACCCAAAACATTAAAGCAATTGAGAGGTCTCCAAGGTAGGCTTCAATCCATTCATAGGTTCATAGCACAACTGGCAGAAAAACATAACCCGTACTCTCACCTACTTCACAAGGGAGTAGTGTACAAAGGGGATAACAAGTGTGAGGAATCCTTCAATAAAATAAAAGAATATCTACTTATACCACCAGTCCTAATGCCACCAATCCAAAGAAAACCATTAATTCTCTACGTGTCAACAACAACAACAGCCCTTGGAGCTCTCCTAGCTCAGCATGATGAAAATGGAACAAAAAGGTCCATCTATTATATCAATAGAACAATGGTTGGGCATGAGTTAAATTACTCATTCATTGAGAAAGCATGTCTAGCAGTAGTGTTTGCATCACAAAAATTCATACATTACATGTTGGCACACAAAATAAAACTCATCACCAAAATCAACCCTATCAATTACTTACTATCAAAGGCAATACTCACTGGAAGAATGGCCAAATGGGTGATGATACTATCAGAATACGACATTGAATATGTGGATCGAAAAGCAATCAAAGGCCAAGTAATTGTCGATCAGCTTACAAAAGCAACAATCTATTTAGAGAATCCTCTCATCTCATAGTTTCCAGATGAATCCATTTTCAATCTCACCATAGCTGACCACTGGAAACTCTTCTTTGATGGCTCATACATGCAACATTGATAGGAGCCAGTGTCTTCTTTATAACCCCACAAGGGGACTGCATACCAAGGTCCTACAAACTAGTGTTTACCTACACGAATAACACTACAAAATACGAGGCTTTAACCATAGGTCTTAGAATAGCAGTGCAGTGGAACATTATAGCTCTCAAAGTATACAGAGACTCTCAATTAATAATAAACCAAGTGAATGATGAGTACCAAACTAAAGACGACAAGCTCACTCCATACAAGAAATTGGTGGAAACTCTCAAATAATCCTTCATCAAGATTACATTTGAGTAGATACCTAGAGCCAACGATAGAGCAGCAGACGCCATGGAAACAATTAGATCCTTACTAGACATCCCACACAACGTTCCAAAATATGAACTCCTAATAGAGCAGCCTCTTGTGCCCACATTTGAGGTACCAAAATTAGAATTTGTGTGTGAAATCATTGGTCCTAGTGATCCTTGGTACCATGAAATTTATACATACCTTCGAATAGGCATCATATCTGCTGACTTACCTGCAACCCTAAAATGAACCTTTGTCAAAAAGGCATCTCGATTCATCATCCTAGGAGATACCCTATATCATTGGAGCATAGAAGGAACCTTACTACACTGCTTAAACACTAAGAGGGCATTGACTGCTCTAACTAAAGTACATAATAGTATATGTGGTTCACACTTGAGTGGAATGACCATAGCTAAGAAATTGTTGAGGATGGGGTATTATTGGCCTACATTGGAAAGAGAGGCACATGACAACGTCAAAAGGTGTCTAGAATGTCAGCAACATGGGGACCTAATCCATGCTCTAGCTCAAGGACTTCATCCCATCATCACACCATGGCCCTTTTCATAGTGGGGACTCAATCTCATTGGAAAAATCATGCCCACTTAATCTAACAACCACATGTTCCTCATAACCACCAATGAGTACTTTACTAAGTGGGTAGAAGCCATACCCATGACATATATAACCGAGAAGAAGATATCAAAGTTTATCCTAAACTATCTCATTTGTCACTATAGTGTCCCACAAGCCATTATCTCAAATAATGGGACACCATTCAAAAATCAGGATGTCTATGAGTTATGTGAAAAAATAAAAATCCAACATCGCTTCTCCACCCCATACTATCCCCAAGGCAATGGCCAAGCAAAAGCCACAAACAAAACCATTTTGAAAATCCTCAAGAAAACAATCAATGACATAGGTTGTGACTAGCATTTGCAGCTCAATCCTACCCTTTGGGCCTACTAAACTAGCATTCGCACACCCACTGGTGCCACCCCCTTCTCCCTGGTCTACGGATCATAAGTAGCACTCCCCATTGAGATTGAGCTCCCATCACTCAGAATATCACTGCAAAACCTCATCATGGATCAAGAGTACTGAGTATCAAGACTGAATGAGTTGGAGCTACTAGATGAGCAATGTATAAATGCTTTAAATTATTTGCAAGTCTACCAAAATAGACTCAAGAGGAGCTATAACAAAAATATCAAAAGTAGGATTTTCCAAGTCGGAGAACTGGTACTAAGGAAAATCAAAAGAATGTCCCAAACCCAAGTAGCAAAGGAAAATTTGAACCCAATTGGTTGAGATCATTCGTTATCATAGCAAGTTATAATTCAAGGGAATATTAGTTATCAACACCTGAAGGGGAACCTCTACAAGAGCCTATGAATAGCTCCCATCTCAAAAAAATTTATGCCTAATATTTCAAGGTGTAGAACCAAAATTTAAAAAAATAAAAAAATATCCTAAAGAAATGGTTACTTTGGTGAAAACCTAGCAAACAGGCATCTTGGTAACAACAAAAAAATCAAAGAAACCAAGAAAACCAAAAAATCCAAAAAAAATTGAAAAAGGATAAAAAATAGTAGAGAAAAATCGTCCTCTAATGAAAACCACTTCGGTGGAACTTTAGGTAGGTACCTTGGTGAAAACCTGGTAAACATGTGCCTTGTGTAAATAAGCACTTTCCATCCACCAGGGTCTTTACAGCTTGTTCTACAACATCTATCCATCATGCTTTCCATCATTTATCACATTCGGGTCTCCACCCATCACTCATCCACCCACATCCACACCATAGCTTGGTCATGTGTTCATATCATGATCCCTCCTAGTACTACTCAGCCCATTCCTAGGGTTAGTTTGTCCTACCTTTATCGGAGTAGCCTATTACATCATGTTGGGGGCATGCTATCATCAAATCAGATTTGTGTATATTCTTAAGGTCCCAACATCAAAAAATCCAAAAACATCAAAACATCAGAAAATCCAAAAACATCAAAACATTAGAAAATCCAAAAACATCAAAACATCATAAAATCCAAAAACATCAAAACATCAAAAATCCAAAAACATCAAAACATATCAAAAAATCCAAAAACAGGTCAAAAAGTCGGTCAAAAATTCAAAAACAAACTCCTCTTGTTGAACTATGAGTCTTTGAGCCTTGAACATAGGAAAGGTCAATCTTTGATCATCCCTCGAGACACTTAGGTCAGTCCTTTAGGAGTCTGTCATTATAAACTGACATTTCATCATGTATATCATCATTTGTAAATTGGTCAACTCGTCAGTTGAACTATGCGGTCTCTGCATGTATAACATAGAAAGGCTAATCTGTTGATCAGCCCCCAAGGCCCCTAGGATAGGTATTTAGGTTAGTCTCTTGGTCAAAATCTTAGAAAACCCCAAAAAATTTAAAAATTGGAAAATCAAAACATTTGAAAATCTTTAAAAATACCAAAAAATAGCCTCAAAACATTGCAAAATCTCCAAAAACATCCAAATATTTGAAAAAATCCATCTATCTCATCTCACTTTCACCTGCAATAACATCACTCATAAACAATCATCACCCTCAACCTTTGGTGAAGCAATCAAAAACAAGTCTAGCAGGTGAAAAGTGAAAACTCAAATCGTCAAGTCTTAGGTCTAAGTCAGTACGTAAGTAAGTTGGTCAAACGCTTTGTGTCCATAACCTATCATCCAATTGGTCCCATACCAATCATTTGAAAGAACACTTAGGATAAACAAAATGACATGCTACCATCCACTAACATGTCCTAGGATGTATCCTTCCTACAATGGGCATTATCTTTTGGCAATAGTTTTGGTCCTTATCCTTAAAAACACATCCCCTTTTGGTTAGCGGTATTGAAGAACATCAACTTGTTTGTTTACTTTATCTTTGTCTTTTGACTTATCCTATTACAATTATTCCAAGGACCTCTTGATGATATCTGAACAAAGGATTTAGAGAAATAGGAATGGGGCAATGATCATTATCTTTTATCTTATGTGCTTGTTGGACATTCTTGTAATATAACTTGATGAATACTTGCTTTGTTAGGTATGCATGGAGGGTGTTTTGGGAAACTTGTTGACTATTGCATTGATAGGTTATACCTTTCCATGTTTTGGTATGAGGTGTTTGAAACCTCTAAAATGCATCCTAGGAAGGTTTTTGTATGTCATGTGTGAACAAGAATACTCCTATTTGTTTTTCACGTCAAAGTTCATCACATTGGGTACCACACTATCCTGGTTCTCTATACCTTGATGCATCGTACCACATGTGTTATCAAACATAAGAAAATTGGCCCTTTGAAAATCCCAACTCCTCGGAAAGTAATCATCATCATTTTCATATTCATCAAATTGTGTCTTGTTGAAATGACTTCTTCTCTTTCATCCCTTCTTGCTCATCACGCTAACAAGCTACTATGACAGTTGATCATTATCATCATCATTGTCGTCATTGATCCTACATCCACAAATCACTAGCATATTGCATAAACTTATCATATAGGAAACACATGCATTGAATTTTCATCTTCATATAAACATGTTATTATAAGAATTTTCCATAAATTAGCACATCCCTTTCTCATTAACACTGCATCCATTTTTTGCATCACATTTCATTCATCACATAAATCATTGCATACCATTCATTTGCATAAACATCTCATAACCATTTCACACTACCACCTATTGCATAATCATACACAATAGGTACATAAGCATTATAGATAATCCATAAGCATATTCACATCACATAAACATTATAAAGTCATCTCCCACATTACATTCATTTTGCATAAAACATCATCATACCACTTTGCATTAACATATCATTTCATATATTACATCACATCACAGTAAATGAATCACATACATTACATGTTTAGGATAATATATTTTTTATTCTCAGCATCTTAAAACCATCTCATTTGCATCATCAATACATATCATATACAACATTTACATTGCATTATATCATCCATTAATCATCCATATCAATATATAGAGCACTTCATAAATAGCATCACAATCATTTTTTACATTTCATTGCATAAATCATTCCACATCATTATAAGCATAAATAGGAACATAAAAATCCATTACATGCAAAGAATACATCCATCAATAAACATTTTATATGCATGGTTCACATATCATTTTGCATATTACATTTCATATCACATATCATCATTTGCATCAACATACATAGATCATCATATAAATCATCATCACCATCCATTCACATCACATATCATATAAATCCATCTACATATCATGAATAAAACAACATAATATAAGATCTAGTCATAATGCATACATCATCAGAAAGAAATGCATCCATCACATCACATCATAACATCATTGCATAGCATATAGAAATAGAATCATCCATAAATGCATAAATAAATGGTACACATCACATCATATCAAAATCATCATCTCATATATATATATATATATCATCATCGGGTAACTATCATAGTACAAAATAATCGGATAACTATACATGTGTGTCAATAAGTACAAAAAGGCCTATCAGGCTATCAAAAATGAGCCCATATGGCATGAAAAATATCATCTCGATCAAAACAAGGTCTACCCATCCTGTCTGCTACCCTCACCCCTATCACCATGACCCTCTACTAGTATGTGGCTAGTCCACTATGAGTAGTCTCGGGGGCCCACTCTTCTCTAGGCATAGTCTGATGATAATGCATGTGGTAATAATTCACCTCCCAGACGGCCTCCCTATAAGACCAAATGGACATTGTGCTCTAAGAGGAGGGGGCTGTCATGCTCTCTAACTATTGTCGTTGACCCATCTCTATGGCTGCATGTAGCTTTGTGGCCTGCCTTTGCAAAATGGCTTGGTCTCTCTTAGTCCTAGCCTAATCCCTGCAACTATGCAATCAGTGTGTCTCTGATATCTGGCTGCCCTATTGGTTGTGCTCATGTGGGTTGCACGTGAGGTTGATCTTCACCCTCAGATCATGGTGATACACCTGCCTGCTCCTACTCCCTAGCTGGCACTTGTTGCTAATCCTGCATCTAAACATCAACCTGACCTAGCTGAGGTGGAACCCTGATTGGCTGGTCCTTCCGTACACTTTCTCTCCATCCTCATCCTCCCCCTCTACCCCTCATCCTCCATTGAATGGGGACTGCTCCTAGAATTGTCAACTGTAGGGGAGGCAGGAACCAATTTTTGTACACCTATGTGATGCCTAGATCGATAGGCCCCTGATTGTAAGCCCATGGATGAGCTACCAACTATCTAAAGTTATCAACAGCCTCAAAAGCAAGAATGTATCGAACCCATGAAGCCTGTGACATAGTGCAGGAAAATATGACCACATAATCATCGTTTGATTGATCCTATGGCTCACCAAACTGGTGCTAAATGCACTTGGTAAATATCTCTTCACCATGGTATGCTCTTGGCCCTGCATAAACCGGTCCTGATGAGCAAACAAAATCTACTCTGCATTGTCGGCCCATCTAGGCCGACCAAGGTATGGGTGCCATGTAAAAGCTTGCATCTCATCTAGGACTCTCCTTCAGTACGGAACCTCGTGATTTCCTGTGTGTGTGAAGGAAACACCACCTCTGTAATGCCACGCAAGGGGATCATCAGGCCCCATCGGTACTAAAACAACCCATGGCCAAAAAATAGCGATGTGCTCCCACACCCATACATGGAGAAGTGTAAGACCTTATTCGAGTGATTTTCCATCGAGGTAGATGCACTCGTGTAGATCTCTATACATTAAAGCAAGGAGAATAGGCCCCCAAGAAAAATGAACTAGCCTGTCATGCATCACCATGCGCTCCCAACAAAGTCCCCAACTAAGACTAAAGTACCAGCCTCGCCAATCTGGGGAAATTAGACTAGAAATAATAGCCACAACAACCAAGTAGAAGGGAGATGTTAGAGACCTATGACGCTCGAGCTCAATCTAGCCCTCGCAAAAGATAATGTCGTCTATGGCAAGAACTGTGTGACATTTTTCCTGCCTGACATCAATATCAAAAATAATGCATTGACCATGAATTGGAAATCTCAGGATGTGCCACACGTCCTCCAAGGTGATGGTGGCCTTGCTAGTAGGAAGGTGGAAAGATGAGGTCTCACTGTGCCATTTCTTGGCAAGCGCTAACATCATCCTAAGGTGAGTACACACAAGCGTTGCATATGTGATGTGCCACAACCCCATGTCCTGTAATCAATCCTGCTCTATGTCACTAAGGTCTCACAAGTAACTGAAGAGATCCTACGACCTATGCTCTCGGGAATAGAGCTGCCTCACTACATCTTGCATTAGGAAGGGTCATCATATTAAAAATTTGGAAAAATTTCATGGCGAGCATCTAAAAAATCACCCCAACGTCACTATTCGTGAAGGCATCGCAGTTTTATTTTTATCAAACTGCGACACTGGGCACAAAATGCCAAAAGTGCACTACCATGGTGCACTTTTCTTTTGAGTGACATAGTTTGAAAAGATTCTTGTTGATAAAGCACCGTTGAGTCACACTTTTGAACTGACCCCACGGGCCATTCTATCAGCGTTAGAGTTTGGAGTTTATTTCCAAACTCCAAACTCCACTGCCATGGCCCAATCTGACACTGAGCAGTGCAGTTTGATTTTTGAGTGGTGCTATATAGTGCCGCTACATAATAACTAGCTTTAAAAGTAATAAATGAATGCAACAAATGAGAAATAAATCTCAAGTAAGGATCACTTACCGGTTCCCCAATGTCGGGTGGCCACTGATATGTCCAGACTCGGTCAGAAATGTGAATCAAGAGCTGTCATTGCACCATATCGTCAGGAGGTTAGAGCTCAAATCTCAAAGTTTCTAGAGGGTTGTGTGTGAAAATGAATTGAAAGTGACCCCTCATTGCCCTTTTAAGCTCGAAAATTAGGGTTTTTTCACCCTGTTTGGCTATCTTGCTAGGATTTTGGACCCTTGAACCTATTTTTTTCTAGTTGAGGCCTGTTTTGCATTGTTTTATTTTGTTTAGACATGTTTTTGGCCTCTTGGAGCCTTTTTGGACTTGTCGGGCACCTTGTCCTCTTTTTTCACAAGATTACCCAAAAATCAAAATTTTCGTCCAATCTCTTGATGGGGCAATATATTGGCATGTTTTCTCTCGCTAGGCAGTAGTGGGGAAAGATTTTGAAAATATTTTTTTTTACTTTGAGATTGTTTATTCTTTGAACCAACACAATGATTGCATTGCTTCAAAGAGGGGCAAAATGTATTGATTGACATTGTGCATCTGATCCTAACCACTAACATTGTTTCTTCTCGAATCATCCTTCAGTCTAACCATTTAATCAAATACCTTTATATGATTAAATTCATTAACATTCCTCTCTTAATTAAATAAATTAGTTATCTAATTAAGTCACCTTTTCTTGATAATTAAATTAGCCACTTTGATCTAATTATCCTATTAATTAAATAAATTAAAACCCTATTTAGTTTAATCTAACATCATCTCTTTTAATTAAATAAATCAAAATCTTTATTTAATTAATCCCTTATCACATTCTTCTCATATTTGATTTAAATAAATCCACAAATTTAAGTCAAATAGGTCATATCATTTAACACCTTCATTAAATTAATTAACTTTGATTAATTTAATCTCCTCTCATGTCCCATCCTCTAGCTTTTACATCTCTATTTTTCTCAACAAGGGATCTTTTAAGGAATATTCTTCAAGTTTGAATTCAAAATCCAAGTTGACTTGTCCCTTCCAACAAGGCATTTACTCTCTCTTACATGTCCTTTGCCTTGATCCAAGTGGCATTCAATGCATTCTTCCTTCCCTCTTGCATGTCATTTCAACAAATTCAAAATTCAAATATATGCATTTATTGGCACAATCCTCAAAACTTGTACATCCTCCATCCACTCATAAGTGGACAAGTGGCACTTGGCCATTGGATAATTCTTAGTCACACATTGCTCTATTTTGGACATTCATCCATCAATCTCATCTATAAATAAGAGGCTAATCTCCTCATTCTATCATCCACAATTTGAGTAAACTTACTATGCTCAAATCATTAGCAAATTCCATCCATTATCATTGAGTTCATAGCTAGGTTATGCAGATTTTTCTATTGCAGCACTCATCAAGCATCAACAAAGTGGATCACTCTTCATCACACATCAATCTTGCATCATAGGAGTTGGGAAAGGGCCAATTTTCACATCAAATTGGTACCAATTCCCCCATGGGATCAAGAGTTTGATTGTTTTGATTGGATTTTAATCTATTTCATTGTGTTCTTAATTCTTCTTTCCTATTTTTAAAGTATGCTAATGGATTTCATGGGGAATCCTTGTACTTGCTTGCATTTCATCTTCTAATGTGTTTGTTCATGTTGTTTTTTAGGTATTGGGATTGGGGTTCGCACAAAATGTATTCAATAGTATAGGTCATGCTATGGATTGCATCATGTTATAGTTTTGGATAGTTGAGAAAACACTCATTGTTAAGATACATGTCTGGATGTGAAGAGATTTATATTCACATTTTGATGTTTTAAAGTTCTATTCTATATTTTTCTATTTATTTACACCCCCCCAAATGTTAGATTTACTCATAAGATTTAGTTTATGTTCCTTTCACTAGTAGGCCCCTTGAATATTATGGTTGCATTGGCCTCTAAATCATACTAGCACAGTTGAGAACCAACTATAAGGACCTTGGAAGATAGATAGCTTTAGGTTATCTTTCTTTTTCAAGAGAAATAGGATAGAAATATTATATTTAATATTGTTGTGCTAAATTGACCATTCATAGATTTGGTGGTAGAAGGAGTGCTTGAATTAAAAAATTGGCTCGGATTAGGTCATTCTCATGAAAAAGGTTTGAAAGAGTTCTTAGATTTGCTAAAAGGAAAGAACCATTAGTTGAACTTGAAACCCCTATTAGACCCAAATCCCATAGTGTTTTGATCCCATTATTGTCACCACCACTTACTCCACCCAGATTTCCACCAAATCCACCCATTCCACAATTAGCTCAACTAGTCCCACTACCACCCATGGGTTTCTTCATGAATAATCCCTTTCCACCGGGGACTATCCCTAGTGGTATATATGATATTCCCAAGAATCTAGTGAGATTTTGTCCCAAATATATCCATAGAGAGTCAAGGAGTGTTGAAGAGCACATAGACAAATTTAAAGATTCCTATACTCATGCTCAAATATCCCACCATGATGTTGTATGTAAGTTATTCCCCTGCTCTTTGGGTGACATGGCATGTAATTGGTATTTGAATCTACCCCACAGATCTATTCTGAGTTGGACAACTACCTAGAAATGGAGAAGATGGTCAAGATTGCATAGGATGATGCTCTGTTGCAAGGTGCTCCCAATAATTCTAGTGGATCCATAGATATTGCCATGGCTTATGATCTCTTTGATGAGGAATCTCAATTCCCCAGTCAAGAAGAAAATGAACCAGTAGAGGATGTATACGATGCTCAGGCCTTCCAATCCAAAGGAGGTCATTTTTTGAGGAATTAGAATAAATTCCCATTTACCACATCTTCTCCTCCAAACACCATGGTTCCTCCCAAACATAATGGGGAAAACAACCCGCCACCACCAAAAGGGCCAACTAAATCTCAAAATAAAGGTAACTCATTTATTGTTCCTAAATATTAGATGAAAAATGACACAAAGTTTGATTTTATTGTAGAGATGTAGAACCAAAAGACTTCATTGTCATTATTTGACATTATGAAGTGGTGCCCTACCCAATAGGACATTGTGTATCGAGCCCAAGAGGAGGTAGATTGGTCAAAAGGAAAAACTAAGGTGACTCCAACAAAGTAAATCAATGCAGCCTTGTACAAAGGTAAGACAGGGACCCCACCTTTCCTTTTAAGCTTAAGAATCTTCAAGAAGAATTTGTGCAACTACTTCTTGGATTTTGGAGCATTAGGTAATGTTATGACCTTCTCCATTGGTAGAAATTTAGGTTTGAATCCACTTAAGAGTAATAAGAAGGTGATTCATTTAGATAAAACTAAGGTCAATGTGGTAGGATAACTAAAAAATATTCATGTGTAGGTTGGATCTGATCCACGAATCCAGACTTATATGGATATCCAAGTGGTTGATATCCCTGAGACATATGGCATGCTTCTTAGGTGAGACTTATTGAAAATCATTGGGGTTATCTTTCCTTAGACTTTTCAAACATGCAACTACCATGGAAAGGGGTAGCAACACAAATTAGAATTGAGAGTGAGCCTAGGCTCAAATACATGATCACTGAATATGATTCTCCTAACGAGGTAGCTTACTTTGAGACTGAGATAGGAGCATATAAAATAGAGGAAATAATGGCCTTCTCAATGCTCAATTTTGATGATCCACAATCTTTGGAACATAGTGACCCAATGACCACGGTCAACCGACAAGTCCTAATTAGAAAGTTGCAACAAGATATGTTGGTTCTAGGAGAAGAGGTTGATCTATGGAGTTTGTTTCTCCCCAATTGGTGTAGGATTCATTACCAAAATAATTCTAAGTTGACTTATCAACCTTGTATAGATATTTTGAACCATATGTCAAGTTGAGGAAACTTGTGAACACCAACCTGAGACACCCACCAATCAATTTTCATTTGAAGCTAGGGATGCCACCATTCTGACAAGAACCAATTTCACTCAAGAGGAAGATCCTTCCCAACTTGAGGGGACTCAATTTTTATGCTCTGACCTCCAAAGCAAGACTGAGGAATCTCAGTCTTTGTATATCACACCTACCCCAGATAATCTTCCAATGCCTAAGGCATTGATGAAAAACATACCAAATTGTAAAGTGATCCAAGAAGAAGTTTCTAAATAGGTTTTGAATCTAGGTGAATCTTCTGATAAACATCGTAAGCCACAACCTTTAAACCTAGACATCCAACACCAATCCAAGCCACTAGCCACTTCTAGCAAGAAATCACATGTAGTCCACAAAAGAAAAGAAATCCTATCTCTGAATCAACTTTGGAGTCTTAAATTTGATGGATTTAAGTCTAAATCAGGGAGTGGAGTAGGAATTGAACTAACCATCTGGAAAGGGAAAACATATTTTGCATCTTATAGGTTGCATTTTGGCTACACAAACAATGTCATAGAATATGAAGCATTGGCTCAAGGACTAATGTTTTCTCATCAAAAGAAGGTTACAACTCTCATGGTTATGGGAGATTCTGAAGTTATTGTTAAGCAACTACAAAGTCAATACACTTGCCACAACAAAAGATTGGCTACATTTAGGAAGAGAGTCTGGAATCTAATCAAATATTTTGATGCTTTTTGAATCACTTTGATTCCTAGAGAAGAGAACTAGATTGTGGATGCCCTTGCTATTGCTGCTAGCACTTTGGAGCCTATGTAGGACTCCAAGTTGAAGAGATTCTTGGTGGAGTTAGTCTCGATCTTAGCCATCCTAGATAATATCTAGAATTTTTAGGTCTTTGATGATGAGCAACATATACTTGGTTCCCTGGAAAGTTCAGATGTCTTTGAGGGACAAATAATTGATGAATCATAAAGAGACTAGGGAGATTGGGATCTTGAGAATTACGATACAGAAGGGATACTCAAATTGAAAAGCAAAAACATTCCCATGGGGATGGTAGCCTTGGAAAGGATCTTTGACTCTGACCCTCAGGCTCGTGAAAGGGCACTGATAGAAAGTGATGGAGGGAAGTATGAATATATCAATTTGGCTAATTCAGGCCTAGAAAAGAATGTGTATATAGGAAAAACTTGTCCCAAGGAAATCAGAGACAAAATTATTAAGGCGTTGAAAGAAGATATTGTAGCAATTGTTTTGAGATATGAGGATTTGAAGACATTTGATACTTCACTGATCGCACATACCATACCCTTGAAGCCAGAAGCAAATCCCTTTCACCAAAAGTAGTGCTTGACCAATGCCTTAATCAAGCTGTTAATTCAGAAGGAAGTTCAAAAGATGTTGTCTACAAGGATAATCTTCCCAGTGTGACATTCCACTTGGGTTGCTAACTTGGTTCCTGTGTGTAAGAAAAGTGGTGAGATTAGATTGTGTGTTGACTTCAAAAATTTAAATAAGGTATCAGAGAATGATAATTATCCACTTCCTTCTATTGATGAGGTGTTACAAACTGTTAATAGATCCCAGATGATGTCATTTTTGGATGGCTATTTGAGATATAATCAAGTTCTTGTCAGTCATGAAGATAGAATGAAAGATCTCTTCACTACCAAGTGGAAGACATTTACTTATCAAAGGATGTCATTCGGTCTTATCAACATTAGAGCTACCTTTCAGCATGCAATGGACATGGAATTCAAAGACTTAATAGGTAAATGTATCATTATTTATGTGGATGACTTAACTATGCTTTCCAAGAATAGAAAATACCATGATGTGGATTTAGCAAAAGTTCTTAAAAGATGTATAATTTATGGTGTATCTCTCAACCCCAAAAAGTGTATGTTTGGAGTTTTTGAAGGGAAAATCTTGGGTCACATAATATCAGAAAAGGGAATATCCATAGATCCTAATAGAGTTGAGTCCATCCTAAAGCTGATAATGTCAAGAAGTAAGAAGGAAATGAAATATTTCTTTGGAAGGACCAATTTTGTGAGAAAATTTATAACTGTGTTTACGGAGATTGTCAAACCTCCTAATGAAATGATGAAAAAGGATGCAAACATAGAATGGAGTAATGAAGCTAAATCTTCTTTTTCATAGATTAAATATTCAATTTTAGAGGCACCAGTCTTAAGCAGTCTAGATTATTTAAATCCTTTTTATATCTATTCTTTTGCATCTGATCATTTGTGTGTTGTTGTTTTGACACAGTGAAAAGGAGAGGGGATGAAAGGACTATTTATTGTTGGTGTAATTAATATTTAATTACACTTTGCATAAGTTTACTTAGGCTTTATTTAATTCCTAAGTTATAGGTTTTATCCTTATCTTGTTGAGATATCTTGTTGCTCAAGATAAGATTAGGGTTATGCATCTTTTCTTTTATAAAGAAAATAATTATCATGTAATTATCAATTCTTGAATATATCAATTTGCACATCTTCTTGCAAATCTCTGATTTTTTGTTTTTTGCTTCTATGGAAGGTCTATTCTGGTTTGCAAATCTGATCTTCATTTCTAACATGGTATCAGAGCCTTGATTTGCAGCCCCTTCTCATATTTTTGAGAAAATCATTGTAGGGGTCGTTTAGGATTCCTCGAGGTATCATGCCTTGAGTTCATCTATGCAGCATTTTGGATCAAATCGGGCCTCACCATTGGATTCAGAGTGCTGGAAAAAGTCAAGATTGACTTTTATTTTGCAGATTTTGGCCATTGTTTGCCAGATCTATGAGGGTTTCAAACTCAAAGATTTTTTGCAAGATCTGGGGGTAGCCAAAATTTTGAAGTAGTTTGAGCACAAACAGAGGTCACCATTGCATTCGCAGTGGCCAAAAACCCTGAGAATGCCTATCATTTCATCGATTTTGGTGAAGTTGGTCTGAAAGGAAAAATAAATTGTCTAGGGGGGCGTACAGCCTCCCTAACACACAGATTGAAGCAGGAAAATTGAAAATATTTTGAAAAACATACAATTCAGCCACCGCCACCCCTCTCCAATGCCCATCCACTGTTGGGCTCAGTCTAGCCCCCGTGGGCTCCCTTCATCCTTGCCTATGATCTTAATTAAGACCAAGAGCTCTGAGCCCAGCCAAAAATCAATAGTCAGTGGGAGAATATTCTAGGACATACAGAGCATATTCTGGTAGATGCACTGAATATATCGGTGCCAAAATTTTTCTTTTGGCAATGTGGGAATTTTTTATGCCGACAACCAAATGGCCATCAAATTTTTTTCCATGAAGTGCTAATGTTAGCATGACGTCATCAGCCATACGGCCCCTCTTTGCCGCTTCTAGCCCTGATTTTTCCTAAAGGATCAATTTTTTTCTTTTGATCATAACTTGGTCATACGGTATCAAAATAAGGCAAACGAGATATCACCACAAAGCTGGTTCTAAGTACTTTCTAGTGGTCCTATTTATTTTTCAGTATTTTTCTATTTATTTAAATTTATTTCTGTTTGAAGTCAGATGTTCATTTTGGGCTTCTGAGCTCATAACTTTTTGCCACGATCTCCAATTTTCATCTTCTTTGAGGCGTTGGAAAGGTATTGAGGAGCTCTACCTTGCTGTCCATGCACTTTTTACTGTATCTATCCCAATTTTATCATTATTATATATTTTTCCCAATGGGTTTTTTGGAGATTACTTGGATGTTTTAGCAGTTGGAAAAGTGAAACCTAAATATTTGCATTTCATTTCAGTACCGCATCATGTTATTTTCTATTTATGCATGTTTAGGATTCTCTCTTTTTACAATTGTTGGGTTATTGTAATAAATGAACTGAGATAAAGCTCCATTAGGTGGTTTCTTGCATAATAATCTAGTTAGAGTGTAGTTTTCACTTTGATCTCCATATTCATCTTGATTTGATGATAGCTTGTATGGGTTATCTAGTTTCCTAGTTTCTTTTAGACACATTCTTGCTATTGCTTGACACATATCGGATTCATCATTTCACACTTTAGATTGAGAGCCTATGGTTAATGATCTGCATTGGATCCATCTTATTTTAAGGGCCATGTTTTTATGGTTATTGTTACAAAGTCTTTTTTGGTACTCCTTCCCATGGAAGAGTTTTAGTCATAGTTTGGCATCGGCATCGAGATACATGGCATCTAGATTTTGTCATCATCTCATCTACTATTACTTCATAGATTCTAGGGTTGTTCCAGTTTGTGAGTTTTCAAGTGTTCCGTGGCATCGGGTCTGTTGTCACATTATCATGATTCCAGTTTTTGTTTTAGTTGTAGACAAAAGTATCTTTCCTTGTTTGTCAGATTGTGGTTCCAGTGTTACTCCACAGTGTTCTTCCAGTGCTTCTTTGTAGCAGTCATCTCATTGTAGGGGGATTTTGTCCCACTTGGTTTTCCTTCTCTACCTCATCTTTTCATTTGTACATGAGTAGCTGATCAAGCCTTGTTGTCGGGACTCATATTTGAATAATAATCTGCTTCTCCCTAAGTTGCACTTATGGGGGGGTGTTGGTGTAATTAATATTTAATTACACTTTGCATAAGTTTACTTAGGCTTTATTTAATTCCTAAGTTATAGGTTTTATCCTTATCTTGTTGAGCTATCTTGTTGCTCAAGATAAGATTAGGGTTATGCATATTTTCTTTTATAAAGCAAATCATTATCATGTAATTATCAATTCTCAAATAATATTATGTTGCACATTCTTTTGCAACCTCTCTGCTTTTTTCTGATTTTCTCTTGTGGAAGGTTTTTTTTAGTTTACAAATATGATCTTGGTTTCTAACATTTATTTCATGAGTTCCCCATTGAATAATGTAGAATTCATATATCCACCTCTTGAAAATAAAGCCTTTTCACTTGTACGAGTAGTCAAAATGTTTAGACACTATATCCTTCATAGTTAGGTCATTGCCATAGTTCTTGATCCCGCTATGAAGTCCTTCCTCATGCAGAGTGAACTGGGGGAGAGAAGAGGAAAGTGGATGGCCATCTTACAAGAGTTTGACCTCAAAATAAATATAATGAAGCTCATTTGAGGATAGGGCTTATCTAAAGCTATTGCAGATGTTGATAAGAATATCACTTGCCAACAATACAAAGTGCAATCATTTACGAATGATCCTTGGTATACAAATTTGATCTTCTTTCTGCTTAACAATAAATGCTCAGAAGGGATGAATAATACTCAAAGAAGAGATTTAAGGATGAAGATTTCCCATTACATTCTTAAAGGAGGAGCTCTGTATAGAAGAAATTTTGAAGGTGTTTACTTGCGCTACTTGGATTAGGAAGAAGAAAAACATGCCATTGTTGAGTTTCATGGTAGGCATGGCATTAGACATGGTTCTGTAGATTCCTTGGCACATCAGATTCTTAGATCAAGCTACTATTGGCCCCATGTGTTCTAAGATGCACATTAACATGTAAAGACATGTCATACATGTTAGACTTCTACATCTAGGGAATGAACTCCATCAATGCCCCTATTTCCGGTGTATGAGGTAAAACCATTTGCCCAATGGGAATTAGATTTTGTACGAGTTATTAATTCAAATTTGTTTGTTGAGCACAAATTTATTTTGACAGTGATGAATTATTTCACACACTAGACTGAGGCTCGACCCTATGAAAACAACACCACAGATGTGGTCATCAAATTTCTCAACGAAAGCATCATAACTAGGTTTGGAGTACCATTTTCCTTGGTATATGTCAATGTCCCTACTTTCTCTTCTGCTAATTTTATTCAATGGGCTTATGAGCACAAAATTGCATTGAAATATTCTTCTAATTACTACCCACAAGGGAATGGAGTAGGTAAGTCTACTAACAAAAACATATTGGAAGTGATTAAGAAGATGTTAGAAAACAACCCTAGAGATTGGCATACCCAAATGAGATTTTCCTTATGGGTAGATCAAACTCACATTAAATTTTCCTTAGGGAATTCACCGTTCAAGTTAGTCTATGACCAAGAGCTGATATTTCCTATACATTTTCAGATATGTGTCCATAGGTTCATGCAAGAATTTTATTCAAAAGATGATAGGATAGAGGTTAGGCTAACCAATTTACTAAATTTGGAAGAACAAAGAGACACTTCTTTATAGCAGTTCTCTAAACATCAAGATATTTTCAAACATTGGTTTCATAAAAGAGCTAAAATAAAGGCCTTTAGGATATCAGACCTTGTACTGTTATGGGATAAATCTAAGGAGAAGAAAGGATACCACTAGAATTTTGATAGACTTTCATTGGCTCCATATCAGATAGCTGAAATCCTAGGTGGGTGTGATTTTCATTTGAGCACCTTAACAAGAGAACCTATTCCATTGCCTATCAATGGTCAGTTTCTCAAACATTATTTTGGCCTATGAAGGTTTCATTTTCTGTTGGTTGTATATATGTAATTAGTTGTCTTTTTGTTTTGTTGTTTTTTTGTTTGTTTTCTTTTTTTTTGTTCTGTTTTCTTTTGTCTTGGTTTCTAGGGACCTCCATTTTCCTCCATTTCAGAATGAAGGGATTTTTATTCAAAGTATATTGTAGGTATTAGGAGAGAAATTGGTTTATGTATTTTCAGGTATGTCTGTTCAAAAATTTCATGCTAAAATTTTGTCTTATGATCGTTTTAACCAATGGTTTGAAAAGTTATTAAGAATAAGATATATTGTAAATAATCTCATGAATCATGATTGAAATCTATCACAAAATAGATAAAACATCTGTCTATGAAAGATTCCTATTTGTCTCAGGGTGGTTATATCTTAGATTCAAGTGAAAAATCCAATTCCCAACACTGTCATGAGATCCATTGTAGTTCTCAACCCACATTTCAGATTGATTATATCTAAGTATTGAGAAAAGTTAATAAGAAATTCCTAGGTGAAGCTTATAAAAAAAAGGAAGAGAAAAGAGAACTATTAAAAGAAGGAAAACTCAATATCAAATGGGTAATTCAAATATCTCTATCGGGGCTATAAAAACCTAATTGGTAGCAGAGCAATGCTTTGAGAGAATTAGATGTTGACATATGGCTCTAAGAGATCATTTTTGGCTACTTGTGTTGTCATTGATGGCAACTAGTGTTAGCAGTATGATCCACAATATAAGCATTGTTTATACTGGCAAGGAAACTAAGACTCTATATTCTACCAGCAAAAAGAATGAATAATAGGACATCTCATTGGCAAGTTGATCTGATCACTTTTCTAGATCATTATTTTGTGGTGTGGATCGCCAAAAAATATTTCTTAGCATTTACACTATCCTCTGATGAGTTTTGTGGTATGGTATTAAGTCAGAGTTCGAGTTAAGAGATTCGGTAGCATGATTCATGGTTTATTTTCCATTGTGGCCGACATGTTTCATATGGCGTATCATGGATATATGTGGAGTATGTATTTTTCTATTTCCTATGTTTGAAATATTGGTTTGGGTCCCTACTAAAGTCTAGCTGACTTGTGTGGGTACACATCAATTCTAACTAGAGATTTGAGCCAAAATATGAAAAAATATTATATCTTATTATGAGGCTGACATACATTGAATTTCTGATTAGTAGGTATATAAAGGAGATCAGTAAACCATTTTTATGTATGGTATGATATGATATGAAAAATCATGGTAGTAGATATAATGTAGTAGTGAAGGAGTATCAAGGAAAGAGCAAAAAGAGCATATCAGTTATTTGAGGGAAGAATAGTTTTGGTATGCTAAGTAGCACAAAGCAGAGCAAAAGTGAAATTCTGTCAAGAGATCTGGAATCTGATTGAGAGCCTCAATGGAACTAAAATTTGGCATTTGTATATGTTGTTCTCTCAGTTCAAAATTTTGTTGTAATCTTAATTTTTCCTATAAGGCAGTGAGCTCTAGCTAGTGCACCTGAATGCAAATGCATTCCTCTTCTTTCTATTTTATTTTTAACAAAGTAAACATTGTGGATTAATCTCCACCATGGTTTTTCCCCTAATAGGGTTTCCACATAAAAATATTTGTTGTTATGGTGTTCATTAATCTGATTGTATGATTTCATCTATTATGTGTTGTAAATGCTATATGAAGTTTAATTATTGTTGTTAATTGTTTTAGATCTATTTTGGAAATTAAAATTAGTGAAACTAATTCACCCCCCCTCTTAGTGTTCCCAGTGTCCAACAATTGGTATCAGAGTAGGTTCCTCTTTAGAATTTTAATAGCTTGAGGTGAATCTTGAATTACATTGGATGCTAGTGGTCTTCAACAATAAATTATGGTAGCAATTGATGATCTTGATCAATCTAAAGTGAAAGTCATGGAATTAAAGGAAATTATTATAGATGCCAAAAAAAACATTCAATCAATGAAGGATAAGATAAATGAGTCAAGGGAAAAGAGGAAGGAGTTGTGTGCTCAATTGAAGCAAAAAGAAAGCAAAGGTCTAGATGATGTCCATCTAAATCAAACCCTAAAATAAATAATAGAAGAATGTGAAAACTACCGAAGGACAATGTAGCTTTAAAAATTGAGATGGAATTGGTGTCAATGAAGTTTACCAAAGAGAATGAACAAAGGAAGAAGAATGAGGAGAATCTTTCCCAGTCCCTGAAAGAAAAATCTGAAGAATGCATTAGAATTAACAATAGAACCATTCAGCTGGAGGTAAATTGCAATAGGCTAGAAACTATGAACACGAGATTGAGAGACATATAGTTACTCTTGGAAATGAGCTTGATACTACCAATGAATTCAAGGAAAAGTTTAGGATAAGTTCTACTAAGCTTGATGAGATAACCAAAAATCAGAAGGATACAAATGACAAGTGAGGTCTTGGCTATGAGAAGGGTGAAATCTTTGGATCTGAACAAAAGAACTCTAAAAAGAAGAAATAGGGCAGAAAACATCCAGTAAGGCAACCCAATGCTCAAATATTTAATGGATATTATTTTACTTGTAATAAATCTGGACATATGGCTTCTCAATGTAGAAGAAGGATAAACCTTAGTACTCCATTTTTTGGCTAATTTTTTAAATGCAACAAGTTTGGTCATAAGGCATTAGAATGCAAAAGTATGTCTGTCAATAAATTCTATACCTATGGAAGATTTGGACTTGTTGCTAATCAATGCAAGTCAGGAGGAAATTAGTGGAATGGTTGGTATAGACAGAAAGGTTCAGTATGTTTCAATTGTAACAATCTTGGACACCTTGCAAAATTTTGTAGGTACAGAAACATGAATAAAAGAGGTCCAATTTATCAAGGAAGAAATTCACAAAAAGGAAACAAAGGAAAAGAAAAAGTATATGTGGAAGAGATAAAAGATTAGATGAAGAAAACGTGGGTGAAGAAAAGTGAATCTGATGAAGGAAAAAAGGTTGTACCGAAAGCTCCCTTTGATAACTCTTTCAGTAATTGATATCAGGGCAGTGGCCTAGGGGGAGTTTTTCATGAAAATATCTTGTCCCTCTATGTATAATTGGCATTGAATTGCTGGATGCCATCAATCATCATGTTATTCATTAATGGAAGTATTAGCAATCATATGTTGAATTGGATGAAATGGTATAGGTCTGCAGTTGAATTCTTCACTTGTTGTCTAAGTTTGCAGAGTGACCGAAACTTTTAGGGAAACACATTTAATGTGAAAGAAAGTAAAGAAGGTGAAGTTATACAAGGGGCATTTGAAACCCTAATTCATCATTGTGCATTGAAGGAGAATATTTTGAGAGCATTTTCTTTAAAATTTCAAAGGTGTGAAAAGTGATCCTAGCAACAAAATTCCAGGTATTTCTATTGATCATTGATTTCATATCTATTTTTACAGTCAGTAGAACTCTGTTCGGGGCAAAACATGAAGCAAATCAAAGGAACCATAACTCTAAATGAGTGTAGCAGTCAAAATATTAGGGATGAGAGAAATTTGTTGTCACTCACCGATTTCAGAAGGCTTGAAGAATCAAAGCATAAAAATTTGGATATATGGAGCAAATATCCTCATTTCATCAATACAGAGATAATTTGGTTTGTTATGAAAAAATTGGATGGTGATATCCTCACTCTAGACAAACCTTATCAAATTTCCAAGGATGTGATTAGGAATCTAACGGGCTTATGCAATGTTGGTGATATATTGAAGAAGTAGATTCTCAATGTTGAGGTTGAAGCCCCTAAATCAGACAAGGAGACGAGGGAATTGAGCACTGTGGAGATGATTGAAGATACTTTGACATGGTATGTTTAACATGAATCTATATAGATCTTCAGAAACCAAGAAGGATCAACTTCGATAGGTGTTGCATATATCGCTCATAAATTGATAATTGAAAATGAAAACTTTGACCTATGTAGTCTGTTGAAGGATCAACTGATGGAGAATGTTCAATTAATGAAGGATATTTACTACCCCTTTAGGTTTGACACTCTGGAAATATGTATTATGGTGTATTTTCTAAACTATTTTCCTATGAAGGACAATGTAGTGTGGAGAGAAAATATGCCGATTTGTAAGCAAATATTCAATCATTATAACTCTTTGGAAAATTGTGAACAAGTGTATGAAAGATTCTTTAGAAAGGTGTTAGAAAGGTTCAAGGAAGGTGTTTTCCCTCTCCCAGTACAATTAACTGAAGTTGGATCATCCTCCAGAAAGGTAGAGAAAAGGCAGAAGAGAGGAAGTGATATGGGTGGTGTCACTCATCCGGTACCCAAGTCAACAAAGGTTGTGGATGTAGAGGATGAAGTTTCTAAAGAATATACTCTAAGAGATCAACCAAAACCAAGTGAACGGAAAATTTTAATAGCTAAAGAGAGTGATGAAGAAGGTGCTATGTTCAAGTTAAAGATAGTGCAAATCATTCAGGATGAAGATGGTATGCAAAAGATAACAAACATATGGTTAAATGGACCATCTTATGAGCAAGATATTATTGAAAACACTTTGGCAAGATACTTTTCTGATAATAATATTGAGCTAGAGAGTCTGCGCGATGTTCTCCTAGAAGAACTAATTGAGTGTTTCAAGGAAGCCATGGAATCAGTGCCTCTAGATAGAAAAGAGGAGGAAATAATTTCCCATTTAAAGATGTAGTTTAGGCTACCCCTTTCCAAGTTGAAGAAGAAAATGAATAAGTTTGGAGATAGTTGGTGCAAGAGCACCCAGGACCTTCAGGGAACACTCCAAGAATCAGGAGAGAGCAGGGGTCAGGAGGACCTTCCAAGCATGTCAAAGCATTAATTATAATGTGTTGAAGCCTATAATGGCATTTGAATTGAATGAGTGTGCTAAAGGTGTTAAAGGTTTTAAGATTCCTGATAAGGAATCCAGTCAAAAATGCAATGTAAGGGGCAAAGTATGTTTTAAGGGATTTGATTAAATGTTCTTAGGCTTTAGATAGGTTAAATAAGCTTGGATATTAAATATCCAATGGTCTTTAGGTGATGCCTATTAATAAATTTCAAGATTGTAAAATTCAGATTTTTGAATTTCACTTTGGGCGGGAAAGTAGTTTTTTGAGTTTTAATCACTTTTATGCAACTTAATCAATACCAAACGGTTGGATCAGTTGGGGAAAGGATATACAAAGCCAAAATAATCATTTTTACGGAGGTTGGGCGTTTGGAGCAAGTACTGTACGGACTTTTTTCTGGAAATAGTGAAAAAACACAGTTTTTGGCACTTTTATGGTGTTTTTTTTGTTAAATACTTGATCTCTATTGAATATATGTCCAGTAGGATGCTTTAGGAGTTTGTGTTTACATATTTTAACACCATTGAAGGCTCTGAAAGCAGTGATAATTACTTTCTTTGCATTTTATATTGACTGTCCTAAAAAAGAACACAGATTTTTCACTAATTCTGAGGTTTTTCATGGATGATTGATCCATTTCAAGGTAGAATGCTGCTGTGACCTGTGAAATGGATCATTCCTAACATGTATCATACATATTTAACCAACTAATGTGCAGGAAGGAAGAATATCAGGGTGTACACCAAGTTGTCAAAGGGAAAAGTGCTTGAAGATGAAGGCTAGGGTGTAGCAGCAGAAGATCTGCCTTAATGAGGGGCATGTTTTCGAGTTTGGATCAACTAAATATGTTGTCCTAATGGTGTAGAGTCAATGAGAAAGTTCTGGAAGTGATTGGAGGGTTAGTTTTCAAGAAGCCCTAGTTTTTGAGGCAAGCTGAGGAGGGGTTTGTGCTGGAGGATGTTATATGTGTCCTAGAGGTCTAAAAACTTGTATTCCTTGGTTTTGAGTCATTTTAGGAGACTGCTGAAATTTTCATGGTCAGGGGACAAATTTAAAGAGGGGTTGCTTTGTAAAAGTGGGCTAATTAGGCCTAGTTTTTGAGGAGACAGCAGATTTTGGAAGGGTTTGTCTAAAACAAGTGATACCAAGGTTTGGATATGTTGTTTTTAATCACAAACCACACTTGAAACAGTCATTATATTTGGGGTTCCTTTGGAAAGTTTGAGTGCAAAGTCAAAAAATCACTGCAGGAGGCCTAGTTGGGCTAGTAGCCTAGTTAAGGTGAAAAATTGGTTTTGTGTCTAAGTCAGAGGGTTGGGCTTTGAAATCATTTAAAACAAGTTTTTTTGGGTCTCTTAAGAGTGTTCCTAGGGATTGGGTCCATAAAGAAGGCAAATAAATCATGAATGCAAAGTTGAGGCCTTATATCCATGTTGGTGCCTAGTTGAAAGGTTGAGAGTGAATCATTGTTAGTCTTGTAACTTGGTGTTTCTTTCAAAGTCCCTGACCCTCTGCATCACAATAGTGCATTGATCAACCAAATGTTTTCAATTATTGTCTTAAGTGGCCCCATGTTGTAGGAAAGTACAAGATATAAGTTGGAGGAAATAAAAAGGAGCTTGTTAGAACCTGGACAAGATTACAATATGTCTTTGGACAAGAATTTGGAAGAAGAAATTTCATGATCTACAAAAGTTGATCATGCAAAGGTCCACTTTACTAGGAATATCTTATTGATGCCTTCTAGAAAGTGAAAGACATAACTGAAGTGAGATTAGAGAGATGATTGAAGTGCTTAAGTCAGGAGAAAAGCTGGAAGATGCAATCACCATTCTTGAGTCCCTTGTTTAGATCATCAACAAAACTTAGAGAATAACAACTTGATCATAGCTATTGGGATTTTAGTGGACTCCCAAAAGAAATTCCTTCTAGAAATGAAAGCTAAGTATAAAATAATTTTCTGAATTCTTATAGCAGTTGTCCAATTTTGATCAATTTTTGCATCATCAGTTGGGGGAGAATGGAGTAAAGAGTAAGTGCAATAAAATATTAAAGGGAAAGAATAAGAAGAAAAGTGTAGAGTGGAATTAGTAGAGATTTGTCATTGATTTCAAAGGGGAAGAGAATGTAGTGAAAAATTTCCTTGACATCCATAGGGGGAGCAGTAATTTTGGTCTTGCTGAGTTTTTAGTTTTGACACTTAGTCAATTTTTCACTAAGTGTTGCCATCAATTCCAAAGGGGGAGATTGTTGCATATGGCTCTAAGAGATCATTTTTGCTACTTGTGTTTTCATTGATGGTAACTAGTGTTAAGATATGATCCACAGTATTAGCATTCTTTATACTAGCAAGGAAACTAAGACCTGTATTCTACTAACAAAAAGAATGAAGAACAATCTGGTTGGCAAGTTGATCCAATCACTTTTCTGGATCATTATTTCATGGTGTGGATCTCCAAAATATTTCTTAGCATTTACACTATCCTATGATGAGTTTTTTGGTATGGTATTAAGTCAGAGTTTGAGTTAAGAGATTTAGTAGCATGATTCATGGTTTATTTTCCATTGTGGCTGACATGTTTCATATGGCGTATCGTGGATATATGTGAAATATGTATTTTTCTATTTCCTATGTTTAAAATATTGGTTTGGGTCCCTACTAAAGTCTAGCTAACTTGTGTGGGTATGCATTAATTCTAATTAAAGATTTGAGCCAACATATGCAAAAATATTATATCTTATTGTGAGGCCAACATACATTGAATTTCTGATTAGCGGGTATATAAAGGAGATCGGTAAAACCATTTTTATGTATCGTATGATATGATATGAAAAATCATGGTAGTAGATATAATGCATTAGTGAAGGAGTATCAAGAAAAGAGTGAAAAGAGCATATTAGTTGTTTGACAGCATAATAGTTTTGGTATGCTAAGCAATGCAAAGTAGAGAAAAAGTGTGATTCCATCAAGAGATCTAGAATCTGATCGAGATCCTCAGTGGAACTAAAATTTTTCATTTGTAGATGTTGTTGTCTCAGTTCAAAATTGTGTTGTAATCTTAATTTTTCCTGTAAGGAAGTGAGCCTTTCCTATTGAGTAGTGAGCTCTAGCTAGTGCACCTGAATGCAAGTCCATTCCTCTTCTTTATATTTTACTTTTAACAAAGTAAACATTGTGGATTAATCTCCACTGTGGTTTTTCCCTTAACAAGGTTTCCATGTAAAAATATATGGTGTTATGGTGTTCATTAATGTGACTGTATGATTTCATTTGTTATGTGTTGCAAATGCTATATGAAGTTTAATTATTGTTGTTAATTGTTATAGATCTATTTTGGAAATTAAAATCAGTGAGCACTAATTCACCCCCCGTTTTAGTGTTCCCAGTGTCCAACATTAGAGGTATCTCTGTTGGGCCTATGGATGCCTAACTAGCAGTAGAGAAATGCCTTATATATCATTGCATGATAGTTAATGGACTCAACTTATGTAGCTTGAATCTTAGGTATGGTTTTTTAGGGGTAAAGAAAGTTTCATGGAGAAGGATCCACCATACATACACACACTCAGATTCAAATTTGTTCATGTTGATTTACATCTAAGATTCCAACTCAACCTTACTCAATAATCCTACTTGAGTTAGAATGCTCATAAACCAGAGGTTCTAGGTGACTGAATTCTTTAATGTCTTGAAAATGGGAAAACCATTTTCCCTGTCGAGTCACCAATTGTTATGCCTTGCATAATGACTCCATTTTTGCTTTTGGTCAAAATGGGTCCCCCTTCATTTTTTCTTGTTTTTCCTTGGTGTTTTTTTTGTTTGGGACTTAGGAGTTGTTCTTTTTCCTCCTATTTCCTTATTCCTTTAAGGTCTGGTGGAAGTGGAGTGGAATGGAAATTGGACTCAAAACTTTGTGAAGGTTCCAAGTATAGGTTTGGTTCTGTTCTTGGTCCTGCCCTTGGTTTCTTGATTCTTTTCTTTGTCTTTTTGGTTTGTCTTGCACTCTTGGGTTCGTTTCTCCCTTGAGTTATCTTTCGTTTTCTTGTATTTTTTGTTTTCCCTCTAGTGGAAGTAGAATAAAAAATGGAACCAAACTCAAAAAATTGTAAAGTTTTGGATCCCATTTTGGCTCTAATCCTACTCCCACTCATTTTTTTCTATTTTTGTCCTCGTTTGGTGTCTTGTACGAGTCTGGTTTTTGTTCTAGTCTCTCTTCTTGTCGTTACTTTTGTCACTATCCTTGTGCCATTGTTTGTTCCTTTAATAGGAGTGGAATCAAAATTAGAACCAAACTCATAACCTTGTAAAGTTTCGTGTCTATTTTTTGTTTTGATTTTTCCCCCATTTCCCTTCATTTTCTTTTTCCTACCATGAGACTAGAACCAGATTCAAGGTTGGATAAGAGACTTGGGTAAAGTTTCTTATTATATTTCGGCCTCACTTCTATGTCTTCCCTACCTTTGAGTTGCACTTTGGTTGTATAATCATTCAGATTTTTGGTTTCGCACTCAACCAACCACATTTATTGCATTAAATACAACCTATTCATATGTTTGAATTCGATTTTAAACTTTAATCATGGTTATTCTAGCTCATAATCATTATATAAAACATTTTTAACATGCCAAATCTTGAGTAACTTTGACAAAAACATGATTTGATTGTGGGTGCGTGTTGGTGAGTAGATTCTTGTAAGAGTTTCAACCTTTCTTGGTCGTGTTTTGAGGTAGGTGGTTTTCCCATCCTGTTTGTGTTTTCCTTTCCTACCATTTGTTGTGTTCTTCATGTGTTCGTGATACTTTATTTCATGAATCTTTTCTTTTCTCCTTTTTTTCGCTACTTGTTTCTGGTTTGGTTTTGTTTACCTCCCATTTTCCATTTTTCTTTTTCTACTTTTCCTATTCATGTTGTCGTTCTATTGTCACTTTCTTTGTTTTGGTTGTGTTTGTTCTTCCCTGTCCTATTTTTAACTAGGGTTTCATTTTTTAAAGGTTCCTCTATTCTTTAAATGGTTCCAAATTTGTTTGACGACCCCTTTGGTCCTATTTTCATGTTGATTCAGTGCTTTTCATGTTAGGTGTTTGATGCCCTAATTTCCTGAATCGATGAATTGTGCAAACTAGGGTTTGTGTGTTGACCTTTACAATATTGTGCCCTAAAATATTTAAATCTAGCTTTGTCCTATTAAGGGTGAGGTTAAACCCCTTATTATGGTTCCATGTGACCTAAGTCTGAAGTCCGTGTGACCATGCATTTAAATGTGCTTCATTTGAATAATGAACTAGCACAAGCGGATCCGAGAATGAACTCATCCCATTAGTGTTTTTCCTAAGAATCATTTCCCAAAATGATTCGGCTTCTAATGAATATTGATTCTAGTCTACACCCTTATTGTTTTGGTAGAAGAAAAAATGAAGTGGGAAATGAACTTGGAACCATTAGTTGGTTTTGTGTCTAGTTTCCATCCCAATCTCAATTTTGGTCTCATGTCATTTCCAATCCCGATCCCACATATATTAAAAGGATTTTGTTCTTGATTCTCTTTTACCTCCGCTTCTGGTAAGTGCAAAATTTTACTATGTAGAGTTACCTTGGTTGAATGAAAGATGATATGAAAGTAATATTGATGTCATGGTTTCTAAGTATTTGTTGATCTAATGGACTATTTTGCAAGGGTGAAAATATCAGAAGCATTTGAAGAAGCTTCTCAAAGAAGAAGCCAAGTTGCAAAAAGTTCAAGGCCAACAAGGCCTAAGAAGATAAAACTAGAGAAGCTCCCTTACACCTTGAGATACAAACACAATAGCCCCACTCTTACAACCAACAAGGTGGATTCAGACTAGGTTGATATCACTGATACAAACTTAGGGCCATTCAACTACAAGGAGTTGGTTCAAGAAACTTTCACAAAGGATAAAATAAGAACATAAAGAATTCTTCAATTTGGATTGGCACATGTTGCCCTCTTTCCTTTATCAGTTCAATGTCTAGAGCTCATACATACCACAATAGGAGCTTACAACCCAACAACTAGGAAATGTGTGGACTTGCAAGGGAATATCATCATTTTTCTCACTCCATAGATGATAAGGTTCATGCTTGATGAACCTACACCATAGAACCCCAGACAACTCAATGAAGCAGAGGCACTACAATTGTATAGCAAAAACAAGGAAGCTAACAGGACCCATATGAACAAGAAATGGATGATTTTGGAAAATAAATCCTTGACTAAGCTTCTTGATCAACCAAAGATAGCAGATTTTGGTAAGGAAATTGGTGACATAATCATGATGCTTTCTTCGGAAAGAGAGATTATTCAAATTTTAAGGAATGGATGTTTTCATTCATTAAAACCATTTTGAGTGGCAAGCAACAATTTTATTGGCCAATTAGTTTGTCAAAGAGCCTACATAATCAGATGCTTAAAGTGAGGAAAAAAAAGAGTTTCTTCATGAATTCTTATGTAGTTTATGCAGTTGCAAGGAGGGGCATTTTTCCTAGTTTAAATGTGGTTGGAGTATTGGGAGAAGCTCTTGGATAGAAGAAAGTGTGGGATCATTATGATCAACTAACTTTGAAAACATTAGAATTGCACTATAGAAGAGTTAATGGTGCATTCTTGTATGTTATCATTAATCCGTTGATAGGTGATATAGGGTATAGATTAAGTAGGGAAGCCATGGAATTTATTGAAAAATGGGGACATTGGTACATTCAATACCCCAGGTTTACTTACATTAGGTTGGAAGGTTTTGATGGCCATCCTCATCTACTTCCAAGATGCTTCAATAATAGAATTGTCCTTATGGAATTCATCTATTAGGCTATAGGAGTCAATCTTAAATTTTCTACCAAGCATAAGACTAGTTGCCACTAATTTTCCATGAAGTTAGGAGAGTATTGTTGTCCACATAATGTGGCTGCTAAGGCAATTTGTGATGAATTGATTTATTTGAAATTGGGTTTATATAATGCTCAGAAGAATTTTGATCCTAAGCATCAAATGAATTCTTTTCTCCCTACTGTCTTTGAGAAGCATTTCAATTTGCTAGAAGATTTTTGGATTGATCTATAGGATGAATATGATTTTAGAAGTAGGAACTATCAAAGGTTTCCCATCCCATTAATGATTGAGTATGGGGTGGAGGAAGATATTCCTAATACCTTATTAGATTATGGTGTAACCTTGGATCCCTAGTATGAGGCTAAAAGCATAGGCACCAAGGACTTGGATCCAGTAAATTGGGATGAGAAAGATTCCATTGATATTAAGTAAATTTCAAGGACAGTGTTGGATTGAAGTATCCAGTGGGTGGTGATGAAGATCAAGGAGCCAAAGGCTCAAAATTCTAAGAAGAGAAAAGATCCAAGTACCCAAGGGTACAAAAGAACTAAGAGGAGGACAAGTCTTAAGGAGCCATTAGAGTTTCTCCCTCCTAACTCGAAGGAGGAGCCTCATCCAGTAGTCCTAGGTTTGGATGTCCCTAAATCACAAGGTGAAGGAGTTACAATTGTTGCAAAAGAAATCTCATCTCACCTGGGACCTCAATTGTTGGAGAGGAGACATCATCTTGACCTAGAGCTACAACAGTTGTTAGAGGTAAAACTTCAATTCAACCTCCCCTTACAAAGAAACCTATTGAGGAGATGTCAACTGGAACCCTACATAAGGAGGCTAAATCTTTAAAATGGAAGGAGCATGAGGTTGAGATCCATGATATTGATACTGATTCAGAGGCTACCCAATCAGATAAGGAGACTCTTGTGAATGCACCTAATGAAAGAGACTGGAGATGTGGGGACCGAGCATGTCCTCACCCTGCAGGATAAATGGAAACTCTTCGAGGATGCTAAGAAGGAATAAAATGCCAAAGTACAAGTTGAGACGCTTGGTAGGAAAGAAGAATATAAAGCTAAAGATAAATAAGAGGAGGATTTGCTACAACAACAAAAAGAACAAGAATTAAGGACTAAAGAAGAAAGGGACAAGTTAGCCATGTTGTAAAAAATCAATGAGCTGTAAGAATAAAAATCCCAACAAAGAAGAGAGAGAGAGAGAAGCCCTTGAGGCCAAGTTCAAGGTTGTTGAGGAAGCTCAAAGAAAGAAGGATGAGGAGGAACTCTTGCTTAAGAAATTAGAAGTAGAAGAACTTGCTAAACATGACAAAGAGTCTTATAAAGCATGTGATAAGGTTAAACAGTTGGAGAAGCAAAGAGAAGATATGTGGAAAGAGAGAGAGGATCTATTAGAATAGAAGAGAATAGAAGAACTTTTGCAAAAAGAGCTAGAAGCTAAAAAGGTGCAAGAGAAAAAAGAGAATCTGAAGCTAAAATATTGGCTAGGGAAAGAGTAGAAAAGGAGCAACAATAGGTACAAGAAGTGGATTCTCAACCTAAGACCACCATTTTGCAACCTCTTTCCTCTACCACTGCTACTTCTTCCACACAATTGATAACTCCTCCTGCTACTCCAACATAGTTGAAACTCAATCTTGAAAGGAAACAAATAGTCCAACCTCATCCCTTGAATTGGGTAGACATGATGAAAGAAATAGAGAAAGAGAGGCCCAAAAACAAGGCTAGTGTCCTCCATTCCACAAAGCTAACAGATCCAAGTGAAATCATATCTAAATGTGAAATTCCAATGGTAGACAAGGATAGGGAAGATATGCAATTGATTGATTATTAGTTGGGTATGGTTAATCTGGGGAAACTAACAACAAATCAACAGGTGAACCTTATTGATATAGTGTCATCCTCCACCAAATCTAGGATGATAAAGGAAAAAAAAGAAAAGATGAGCTTAAGGATCAATTAGACCAAATGCATAAGTTCCTGAAAGATGTATCTACCCTTGTTTCCTCTCAATTTGTTGCTCCAGAAACACCAGTTTTATTGAGTAAAAAGAAGGTTGGTGATCTTGTGCAAATGATGAGTAAGGTAGGAATGCTTGATAAATGGATAGATCGGTTGAACAAGTTGGTGGATGAGCTGCTTATTGATAGTTATAGGGAACATGAGGGTGCATCATAGTTGGTTGAGGACATGAAATCACTTGCTGAAGTCTTGGGGAAACAAGAAGATGAGTATAGAGAGCATACTAAGAAGCTAAAAGACATCAAAAAGTTGCAAAATCAAAATCTCTTGGAACAGTCTATCCTTGATGAAGATAATGTGGACTTCATTGAGAAGACAATCAACATTATCAGGTTAAAATCCACATCCATCTATGAACATAGAAATGAAGTTCAACAAGCTAGTAAGGATCTAAATCAGTAGATTGATGAATTGGAAGCAGTGATTGCCATTTTGGTTAATTTAGATATCTCTATGAAGGAAGGTCTTCCTATTGACAAATTAAGAGAATAGTGGAATAAAAGATTTGAGGAAGTAATGCACAAAGAGGGGGATGGTGATGACTTGTTACTTCATAGACTCGTGGATATCAAGGATGAAGTGAAAGCTGCTAGGAGGGAGATAATTAAGTTAAAGGATATGCTAGATTTTTCCTCTGTAGAATTAAATAGAGTCAAATTTGAAAATGATTGGGTAAATGGGCCTACTACAGACATACTCCAATAAGTGTTCACCAGCTATGATGAGTACCTTCTTCAACAAAATGCACAGGAATGAGGTGGAAATGAAATGTTTTATTCCTAATGGATAACTCTCTCTCTTTTTCTCCCCTATTTTGTAGGATTTGGACATGAGTCTAATTGAAGATATTCTGGTAGTTCTACCTTCCTCCTTTGGGTGTTATATTTTGACAATATGCTCATCAATAGGTGAACTAATGATCAACAAAGAAGTTACTTCATGCAAGTCTAGTTGTCCCTTAATTGGTGGATCTAAATTTTTTATTAAGAGGTATTAATGCAAGGCTTGTCTATATGTAATTTTGGGATACATTTTGTAAAGGTTGGCTAATTGAAGCAAGATTAGCAACCTAAGGAGATAGAAATAGTGTTGTCATAGTGCTAGGATTTTACAAGTTTTGAAGCAATATACTTTGAGAAACTATTTTTATAGTCTTTATGCAAGGATACTTAGATATTTTTATAGTTTTTATATAGTTTCATGTTATTTTCAAGTTTGAGTCTCAATGGTAATGTTAATTAATCATAGACATTCATATGCTAGTGAATTTTTTGCATAATCATTTCTTATTTGGTGCAAATCAATAGGAGAAACCAGATCTGAGACTATTTCATTGTGTTATCTATGAAACAAGTTTATTTATATCTATTGATTTGCTAATTTTGGCAATGAGTTGGTGAAGTGTTTTGATCTTGAAATGAAGCTTTGATTAATGGTTATGGTTATTGAATTTTTACTATGAATGTATGCAATAGTATAGGTCATGCTATGGATTGCATCATGTTATAGTTTTGGATAGTTGAGAAAACACTCATTGTTAAGATACATGTCTGGATGTGAAGAGATTTATATTCATATTTTTCTGTTCTAAAGCTCTACTCTATCTTTTTCTATTTATTTACAGCCCCCCCAAATGTTAGATTTACTCATAAAATTCAGTTTATGTTCCTTTCACTAGTAGGCCACTTGAATATTATGGCTGATTTTACCACTGAATCACACCATGGCAGTTGAGAACCAACTATAAAGACCTTGGAAGATAGATGGATTTAGGTTATCTTTCTTTTTTAGGAGAAATAGGATAGAAATATTCTTTTTAATTTTTTTGTGCTAAATTGACCATCAAAAAGTTGCTGGTTTAGGAAACTTCTAAACCTTTTTCCCTTTTGACACTTGTTTAAAATATAAAGTTGAAGACAAGTTCCAGCATCATTATAAAGCCAAATTTGATGAAAAAAAGGATTTTTAGTTTTTTTTCTTAACTTGTAGCAACTGTTCATTCATTTTCAAAATTTATAGAACTCCAATTAGAGAGATCAACTTCCACCTTAGCAAACCATAAATTCGCCCTTTTCCATTATGAACAAATGAAATAAACTCGTAGAGAT